>PVKM010006123.1:0-45318 GCA_004027735.1 Carollia perspicillata | reverse complement strand
AGCCAAGGAGTCCCTACTTGAATTGCTGGTCCTTGGTGCTGCGCGTCTTGGCCAGGAAGCGCTCTGCCAGCTTTTCCAAGTTGCGGGAGTAGTCCATCTCGATCTCCGCCTTCTTTCGGAAGAAGTCCTGGAGGTCCTGCAACAGCTGCACCCGGAGCTCACACTGCTGGTCCAGGCATTTCATCTGCTCTGTGAGCTGAGCGCGGATCTCTACAACAAAAAAAGGCAAGACGGTCACACAGACAGCAATACATGCCAACGTTTACTCCTTCCTTTTACTTGATCCCGGTCCTCTGGGGAACTTAAAGCCTTTGATGACGACGACGACGACGACGACGACGACGACGATGATGATGATGGACGACGACGACGACGATGATGATGATGATGATAAAAAGCCTAAACTCCACCAACTTTTTCCCAGACTACTAAAAAACACTGGAACCAGCAATCTGCTGAATCATTTAAGAGAAAGTACTTATTAGACATAATAATATTTAGAGCTACTATTTATTGAACAATTTACTGTATTTCTGGCACAGTGCCAGAATTTGGGTTCTCTTCTAGCAAAGAGTGTAATGAATTTTCTTCCAACTGTCCTGTTAGGTAAGTATTATTTTCATCCCCATTTTAAGATGATAAAACTGACTCTTAAAGAAGTCAAGCTATACCGATTACAAGCAGCCTGACTTTAGAGCCCAGGCTCCTACTTTTTATACTTTCTCCCATCATTTCAAAATGCTTTTCCACATCTTTATGAATTAGGGTCAGGATCGGGATATTCTAAGGGAGGTAGAAAGGACCCTGCCCAAGGTCAAATAGTGGCAATCAAGAATGAAACAAGCACCAGGACCTCCAGGTAAGTAAACCATTTGCTGTCAAGCAGATTCCATAGTTCCCAATATCATAGAATGTAAATCAGCCTTAAAGAAGTTGATTTTTTTCACCAACAAATATCACTCATATCTCTGTTGTTTCGCCCCACTGATTCAGCTCAGAATCCCTGCTTTGTCAAAGCTAGAAATATTTCAGGTTAAGCTCCAGCTTGGCAGATTTCTGCTGGCCAGAGTCCTCGTACGGGGCTAGCAAACACCCTCTCCGTAACTACAGCAATGGTTGCTCCAGCTGCAATCAGATCTGCCTCAAATGCAATACTGCATTTGTTACTGACAGGAGACCTGGCACCCACAGGAAGTGCTGTCAAAGCCAGACTGCTTGTCAGCTCAGAGAAGGCCTGCAGTGTGTATCCTGCTGAAGTTATGTTACAATCACCATCTGAGTCACAATGGAGCCATTTCGACAGAAATACGTATCCCCTCCCCCTCCAAGCCTGCTCAGCTCAATGCATTAGGATGTGACAGTGACTCTAATCCCAGGAAAAAAAGAGCACCTATATTATTATGCCTTTCCTATACATGCTACAAATTCATTCTCAGATAGTAGAGCTGTAACAATGCTTCCTATCTGTGCTGTTTGATGCATGGGGCAGGGAAATCTGCAGTTTTCATCTGAGCTATAGATAAACAGAGGCAAATCCAGGATCAGGGCTATAATGTTGAAAAATATGCCAAGCACTCCTTTCATGAAGCAATGAGGGATGGGCAATGGCACACTTACTGTTCCCCAAAGTAGGTAGGGGTCCATAATCTATCCCCGTCTTCATTTTTTTTTATTCTGTTTTCACAGACACCAGGATGTAGCACAAGTATCTGATCATTCATGGGTGATCTCAGTTGACCTATAAGTGCCATTCTCACCCTCTTTGTCCCCACGCCTGCCCCTTGCCAACCACCAATGCCTCACCTGAACTGAAACTGCAGTAACCTCACCTGAACTGAAACTGAGCACCACAGGATTGTTTCTTAGCAGACAGAAGGCTGTGCAGAAAAGCCGCCTACCTCATCACTCATCAAAGCTCTCTTGTTCTGTGTTTTTCTGGGAGTCTGATTACAAGGGTGTCGGGAGGAAGATCTGCAGAGGGCATGTCAGGCATAAGGTTTTTGCCTGGGAATTTCTGGGCCTCCTAGAGGCAAAAGCCTTTACCGAGACTATTCCAGGAGGCATCTGTGCCCCTTCCATCTATTGACAGATAGAGGTCGTAGCTGGCAGTGGTAGCCACTGGGTGGGCAGACTGTGGGGGGAGAGGACATTCATGGATATTACTTACAACTAGTCCACTCAATAAGAATCAGGGCTTTTTCAGTGACAAGGTACCTGTAACAGAAGTGGAAGAGGATGTGGATGGGTGATGGGGCTATCAGCGCCCCCCGAGTGACCTGCACTTTATTTAAGACTTTGCCTCAATAATATCACTAACCAAAGAAGCAGAAAGGAATATGGTAAAATGGATGATGCCCACCCTCCATCAAAAAGAGGGGGCTCAGCAAATTCCCTCGGTACCCATGAAGTTCCAGAGGTACACCACTTCAAGGCTGTCCTATCCAAGAAACAAGCACTTCAGAGGAGACCTCTGAGATACGTGAATTAAGAGGCCCCCAAGCGTATCTGACCAATATGACATTCCACCCTGACTTTCTCAGGTGCCTCAACGAGGGGGCAGCACAACACAAAGTGATCCTAGTTGAAACATGGGCTAGTTAGTGAGTCCAGGCTCTAGTCCAAACTAATTCTAAGGGCCTAAATCACCCCTCAGCTGGAAGATGGAGAATGGGGACATTGCAGGGGTGGAAGCCAAAGTGTTCCATCAGGCCCTTCCAGGACGTGAAGGAAAGGGAACATGTGTTCACTTGAACACCCTTTATACACATTATCTCATTTAACCTTCACAACTTGTCTCTAAGTCCCCAATTATCCTGATTGCACAGATGAGAAAACTGAAGTTAGACTAGGTAAGTAATTTACAAGGAAGTCATACAATTAGGTACAAGTGGGGCTAAAGCTAAATTAAGGTTTGTCTGCTTTGTCAAAGAGGTTGACAGTGGGACAACAAGATAAGAGGCATAGAACATGAGTCTGGAGCCTCTGAAAGTATTTCTGCAAAAATCAGTTTCTATAGCTCCCAGCCCTGAAACGTTTACTTCTCCACCTTTCAGTTAAGGGGTGAGTGATTCAGACCCACAGAGGCAACCATGCACTAGTGCACTGATGCACTAACTAGCCCACATTTTGGCCAGTTCACAGCAGGGATGGATCCCTCCCCTGCTTCCAATATCTACTCTACAGCAGGACAGCTTTGGAGGAAATGCTTTTCTTGTCCTGTGAGCACACCCAGAGGTCTGCCAGTAAGCCCAGAGGACAGAGAAAGTGAAAAGCGATATTCCCACCCCTGATCCAGGAAAAGAAGAGTGAGTCTGTACTAATAGATACTACCTGCCACTGGAGTTGATTTGTGATTTGGCACCACTGAGCAATCTCCCCCTGCAACCTGCCAGGAGGGAGAAACCTCCCTGGCTTCCATCCCCAGAGCATCCACCCAGAGGTTTAAGGGAGACTACAACCAACCCCATCTCCAGGCCTGCAGCCCTAAGACAGAATGGCTGTTCTGTCCAAGGTAAAATGTGCTGCTTCAGGTTTTTGCTGCTGCTGAAAGACAAACAATAGTCCCCAAGAAGGCAGCTGTGCCAGCCCCAGACCTCTGCCCATGCACATAAGGGGCAGGAAACAATAGGCTCCTGAATGCCAGCATGCCTGGGCCATGTGCCCAGACTGGAGGCCCCTCTGCACCCTGACCTACCCACAAACTACAAGGGCATAAAGAAGAAAGGAGTGATTTATAAAAACATGAAAGAATTCCTCACAGTTCTATTGTGTGTTCAGGCAAGTATGCACACACACGTGTGCACACTCAAAGACATGCACAGTCACACCACCCACACTGTGCTTCACCATAACAATTCAAGAAGGCTTTACAAACCCAGTAACAGTTGTATGAAAGTTCCTGGGAGCTGGGAGTGATGGGGTCCTTGTCAGTATTAGAACTACATGGGAAGAACTCAAGCTCCCACTTTCTAGAAGCAGCTGTTATCTCAGGGATATGGATGAATGCCATGACCATCCACAAAGCCAAAGTACAAAGGTCACTATGAACTACTTGGAGTAATACATGCCAAAAATGACCTCCCCTGGGCATCTAACACAGCCCATTTACTCAGTAAATCTTTCTGAGCCCCTACTGTACAGCAGACCCTGTGCTAGTGATGGAGAACAAAACAGGCCCAGCCCTGCCCTAATGAACATGGCTTGACAAAGAAAGAGAAAAGAAAGCAAAACAGTCTTATTGCTTTTGTTCTGAACATTCTTTATTATAACACAGCCACGGTAGTAAGTTCCCACCTGAAGACCACAGATTTATAAATCATCAGTAGCAGACAAAAGACATCAAGCAACAAGCCTAATAAAAATTCAATGTCCCATTTTTTCCATTAAATTTTTTTAAAATCACACTTGAACAAAAACTGCAGCTTCCCTTGCAAAAGGGACCAAAGTCTTAGAACAAGTTTTCTGAGTTTCAGAATTGACCTTTGGTTGATATTTCATCCAAGACTCAAGTCAAAACTTAATTACACTGTTCTGGAGTTAGATAGTGGTGATGGTTACACAACTTTCTGAATATACTTTGGAAAAAAAACACCCCACTGAATTCTATAATTTAAAAGGGTGAATTTTATGATTTGTGAATTATATGTAGCTCCCTAAAAACCCAACCAAACCAAACAGCATGTTGTGTTTAGCACCGCCCTTCCAGCTAAGGGGAAAACAGCCCAGCAAACAGGCACTGCAGGAGAGAGGAATTTGTGGTTTCCATTTCTCCATTAATATGGGCTGACTCGCAGTTCTGTATCGAATATTCTTAAAGTAAATATTGGAAGCTGCCTCTCTGGACAGCGAGCTTGGCCATGACATTGAAATCCACTGGTGGATTACCATTTCATCATTTCCAAAATACGTCAGATCAAAACCTGGCAAGGAATGTTCGGATGCACGAGTTCAAACCCAGGATCAGCAGACACATCCAGCAAAGCTCCCCCTGGGATGGCTGAGTCCTTGGCCATGCTTGCGCACAACTCAAATCCTCACTGCACTTCTGTTCTTGCAGTTAGAAGGAGGTTCATTTTCGTTTTAGAGATGCTGATGGGTCACAGGAAGGATGAAACCGGAAGGAAAACAAGCCCTAATAAGACACTGATCATTTAACAAAAGCAGTCAGGGACCTGCCACACTGACAATCATGTAGACGCGAAATTATAAAACTCGTGGCAATGCAGGTGACACAATCCTCTGAACAATGTCCTCACTTCAGAGGACACCCAAGGAATTCACCGGTCAGCAGAATACAAAAGCACTTTGTTTAGTCTGTACCTTTCAATCCAGAGGTATTAGCCCCATTCTTTCCCTCTCTCAAAATTCATTCTCCTTCAGGAATTTCCTCTGAGTCACACAGAACCCCCTCTTATGAGTCCCACATCGTCAAGGGGAAAGTGGGGATGGGAGGGCAGGCCACAGAGAGATGTAATCTTTGGAGAGTAGTACAGATATGTCCTTCCCACATCCTTGAAGTGCTGGCCCCTAGGGGACAGGAGCTGCGACTCCCACAGGTTCTGTTCAGAGCTGGCAGAACATGAGATCAGCCCAGGTTCCCCACTGGGAACCAGGCCTCACTGCCAGTCTTCTTCCACAAAATCTGCCTCACCTGCTTTTAGCCCTTTCACAAACACATGATGTCACCTCAGCCATCTGAAGAATATTAATTCCTAGTACCTTTCCAGCAAGTGTTATATAAGAAGACAATTGAGGCTTTCATCAGGTTCTGCCCTCCATCTCTCTTACCAAGACCTCTTATCATAAGGGTAATCAGCCCTCTCAAAACTGTTCCCCAGGAAACAAAATGCTGAAATGCCCTGCCAAGTCTTGCTTTTTGCCCTACTTGTTTGGTTTTCTACAAACTCAGTAAAAGGAGGGCCCTTCAAAATTGCTGTTGGACAGAGCTGAGAACCGAAGCCCAGAGAAGGGGAAGGAATTGCCAGAGATCACACAGCTGTTTAGCTGCAGATCTAGGCCTGAAACCCAGATCACTGGGTCCCCAAGCCAGTGTTCTCTCTTACTTACTCTTACTGCAAACATTTATTTGAGCACATTCTAGGAGCTCTGAGAATAGTTCTCCCTCAAAGTTACCAGGATAGTAGGGAAGAAACCAGTGAAAAACACCTATAACAAACAAGGTAAAATAATAACATAAATCAAAGGGGTGTGCATTGCACACAGTGTCGTGAGAACAGAGAGAAGGGAGACATGTATCAGCTTCGATCCACTTTCTATAGCACACCTCTCAGTGACTGACATCATTAGTAATCTATGAATAGTCCATGTTCCAAGAACAGGCCATCAAGCTACTTTCAGTAAAATAAAAAACAGCACATATTCCTCCTTGAAGAGTATGACTATTGACTTTACCCTATTAAATACACAGTAAAAATAGACATGAGTTAATCCAACCAACCAACAAATAGCTACTAAACTTCCAGAATGTGAGGATGTGATAAATACTTACTGGTTTTCCTTCCTTGCATCCATACCCTCCCCCTCTCTTAGTCCATGCATTCTTGGTAAAGCTGATTCCACCTCTGCCCTCCCCAAAGATGGTGGAAGGTACCTGCAGGCCGTGTTTGGAGTGGCAAGACCTGGGGACAATGAGAGTCTGAGCTGGCTGTAGCCGTCTTACCACCGTGAATGGCAAGCCTGTTTCAGAACAGAGCTGAGCTGAGGAAGCAGAGCTGAGAAATGGAAAAATGAAAATCGAGCTCCCGAATCAAGTCATAGCCAGATACCAACTATACCCTTGGTTCTTTTAGTCACAGAAGCCACTCATTCACTTTTTCCTTAAAATAGATTGCACTGGGCTTTCGGTCCCTTGAAAACAAAGGAGACCTAATGGATACTGAGAGATTCTTAAGTTTTCAGAAACAGGAAGGTCCCTGTTCTCAAGCAACTTACAATCCAGTTGTAAAGATGTGATCAAAATATGTATTTTAAAAAATCTGTATTTACTTGCTGGTGTGACTCAGTGGATTGAGTGCCAGCCTGGGAACCAAAGTTGCTGGTTTGATTCCCAGTCAGGGCACATGCCTGGGTTGCAGGCCAGGTCTCCAGTGGGGGGCCATGTGAGAGGCAATCGCACACTGATGTTTCTCTCTCTCTCTCTCTCTCTTTCTCCCTCCCTTCCCCTCTGTCTAAAATAAATAAATAAAATCTTTAAAACATCTGCATTTATATATTACATAATTAAACTAGATATTTAATTCTGTATTATATAGCTTTTTATTGTGTACTGTAAGTACATAAAATTAAGAAAAAACACTACAAGTAAAAGCACTGTAAAGTCAGGAAGAGCAGTGGGAACTAACCTGACTAAAATAAGGCTTCTTGAGGAAGACTAAACTCCACGAGAGAAAGAATTTATCTGTTCAGTTTATCAACATACTCCTGAGAGCCAGAAAAATATCTGGCATATAGTAAGACCTCCAAATTTGTGGAGGAAAAAAGGAGATGAGAGAGAGAGAAGAGAGAGGGGAGGAGGAAACAGGTCTGAACTAGTATTCTGAGGGTGGGTAGAATTTCAGTAAATGAAAGGAAGGAGACAATATTCCAGCGGAAGATAAAACGTAAGCCAAGAGATGGGACAATCTGGGGACACAGCCTCTTTGTGAGGCAGTGAGGAAGGGGGCTTAGCTGAACAAAGGAAGACATCGGGGCTTGGTCAGAGATAAGGGGTATAGGAAGGAGCAACTCCAAAGGCTAACAGAGTATTTCAATTTCAAGCAGTCAGAAATGGAGGTGGTGAAAGTTTGTGCCATGATGAAAACAGAGATGAAGGAAGATCAGAGTGAAACAGGTCCGCTGGATGGATTCCTGGGCCTTCTAAAATTAAGAGATGGAGTTCGCGTTAATGAGCAATCCAGGCTGAATGACCCAGAGGCCAAGCGGATAGATTTCCATGAGTGGAAAATCCCAGTACGTACTAACGCTAATCATTAGTAATAATACAGACTCTCAAGCCAGTGATCCTAAAGCTACTAATTCTGAACTATCTCTCCCTGTCCAGTGGTAATCAAACTGAACATGTGAGAGAGATCCTTGGGTTCAAACGTGAGACAGCTATCTTGGTGGGAGGGAGGAGGAGCAGTGAACTGGAGTCTGGGACTCCCTCACTGTCCTTTTGACTACAGTTCTGTCTGTTGAACTTTCAATTTGGCATTTCCAAAACTGTCTGACCTGTGCAGCAGATTGTTCCAAAGTTATGAAAGAAAGAACCTCTCCTCCCCTTGCAATAGCTCCACATCACCTAAAAACAATGCATGCCACTTTGGACACTAAGAGAAACTAGCCAGTGGAAAGGAAGAGGAGAAAAAATGACCCAAGAGTTTCGAAAGGACGCCCAGTCATCCATTAACTTTCGAGCTCCCAAATAAAGCTACAGAAAGCAACCTTATAAAGCCGATGAGGTGGGAGGGTGCAGAGAGGGAGATCTCAATGAAGTTTAATCATCACAATTGCTCTGGCAAGCTGCCTTGGCTTTTTCAAGTTACTCAATAGAAAGTCAAAGAAAAAAGGCTCCCAAATGAACAAGCTGCCACATCAAATGCCAAAGTAGTAATTTTGGCTTCTAGGCCTAGCCTGAAATGTTTAAGAAACAGAATTTCCAAGGTCCAAAGTCTAGAATTAACTTGTACTACAAACTAAAGATTTGCAATGAGATGACCAAGAGCTCCTCTGGGAAATGTCACCCAGTCTGGTGCCCCTGATTCACTGCCAGAGGCAAACTGGAAGTCAGCACCCAAGGACGACAATCAACCAACAAATGCAGCAAAAACTGTATTTATTTTATGCCGTCTCTACAAAGATCTGAGTGATGAACCATCGAACACACAAGAAAATGTAAGACATTGTCTTTCTCTCAAAGAGCTTATAATCCAATTAGGAAAAGGGGGGACTAAATATTCAACAATATAAGACTGTGTGTGCTAAGCCAAAATAACAGTCCCAGGTCATGTTCAGAGAGGAGGAGATCAGTAAAAACCAGTGTGGGCTTGAGTTCGTCTTGAGGCCTTGAGCTGGGGAGGATTTAGAGAGATGTTAAGGGTGATAGAGGAGGAGGGTTGTGGTCACCAGAGCAAAGGTAAGGAGGCAGATGTGGGCAGATCAAGATTAGGAGGATGTGAGTAGAGCACCTGGACTTGAAGGTTAACTCAGAAGAGTACGGAGGGGCAAGGCTGGAAAAGCAAGAAAGGGCCTGCACACTCCATGAGTAGATGAGACACAAATAGTTCAAGGATCTGTAAACTGTGGACAAAGCAAGGTTAACAGTCTAGAAAGGGAAGACAGCACAAGCAGAATCAAAACCCAAGGAATTCCCTACCAATCAGTTCCTAGAAAGACCAAACATCAATTTCAACTTGTCCACTACAGTAATAGACAACAGTAAACTGTAGTTTGCTCAAAAACCCAGCACGATCCAAGAGACAATAAACCAGATTATTATTAAAATCCAGACCCTAAATTCCTAGAGAGCCAGCTCTGGAGGTTTACTTCATTTGTGCGAGATCCAGCTTTGGCATACAGTCTGGCACGACTGTTTCCGATTTAGTTCAACAGCAAGGACCAAGCACCTACTGTAGGGTAGAGGGACAAACAAAAATGATTCTGGAAGATCAAGAGATTCACCTGGCCTTTGAAATGCCTGTGGAACTTCCCGTTGGAAAAGGCAGTTTTACTCTCCAGTCTGAAGTTCTCAGGAGAGATCAACTCTGGAAAGAGACATTTAGGAGCCATCAGCCAGTAGATGGGAGTATGAAGTTACCACAAAAATGAATACAGCTACCCACAGAAAGCATGCAGAATGAAAGAGAAGTAGGCCTAGGCCTGCGAACATTCCCAACCTAGGTAGAAAGCAAACAAAGAGGATAGGAAAGCAGACCAAAAATGAAACAAATGGAACAAAATTGTCAATAACTGCAAATCACTTAAATAAGATAGCAGGGCCAAAAGTTTAACTTTGGTAATTCAGAGTTTATCATTATTGAAAGCTTGCTCTGCTGGATCCAGTTCATCCATCACCCGAGATGGATGAACACAACTGCCTTGCTGACTCTTTGGATGGAACAGCTTGTACTGCTCCAGTTGAAATGGCTGCTCATGGTCCTACACGCTGCCGGTGGGCCAGCCTGATGGAGTCTTGCCTTGTACCCGTGCCGCATGCTTCTCAAGTTCCACCCCAGGGTTTCCCTGTTTTCACTGAGACATGCAACTTGGAGGGACTTGCTCAGCCACTAGCCATGCAACCAAGTATGGGAAGAGTGAAGCTCAATGAAGTCAGCACTTGACCAGTAAGAGAGGGAGCTGGCAAATGAAACCTCTCTCCTTACCCCAGTGGACTGTTCAGAGATGCAGTAGCTTCACAGTTTCTCTGAAGATGTCCCACAAGACCAAATGATAAGGGCTCTCTTATGAAGCTGTGGCCAGCTTACAAGGAGTCCCTAATATTTGCTCTCCTGCTCTCTCTTTCTTACTTACCTTTTCTCATCATTCCTGCTTCCCTGGGATGGCTCTTCCAAATAAAGTGTAAGCTTTTGACTCTGGCCCTATTTTCTGAGGGACCCAGGCTAAGACACTTACCATGTGCCAGGAGCTGTTCTAGATGTTGGGCCATAGTCCCTTCCTTGTTGAAACAGATTCCAATGAAAGTATCTGCTTAGCAGATCCTTGGGAATAGCTAACCAATTATTTTTCAAGGGCTCAATATATGTGTTAAATGGTTGGTTGGTTATAAGAACTGATTGTGTTGACCACAGCTTGTTTTCTATGGAAAAGTACACTGTCTCCACAAAAAGTGTAAGCAGGCACATCATATATTCAAGAGTAACCACAGGTACCATTTATTAAGTGCTTACTACATACCAGGCAAGCACATAGTAAATTGAGCTATTATTCAAGTATAAAGGTACATTATCTCATTAAAGCCTCAAAACATCCCAGTGGGATAAGTTTGCAGTAAAAGAGAGTAGTTAAGAGCACAAACCGCATTTCAGAAAGACCTGGGCTCTTTGCTCCTAGCTCTGCCACCTACTAGTTGTGTACATCCTGAACAAGACAATCTCTCTAAGTCTGTTTCATTATCTATAAAATGGAGTTTTTAAATCGCAGCCACTTGAGTGGGCTGTTATTAAGAGTACAAGAGATAATGTACATAAGGTATTTATTTACTATATGCCTAGTGCCTTCTCCATTAAGAATCAATCATGATTCCTCTCACTTCATAGAGAAGGTACTACTGAGGTTCAGAGCGATCAGTTAAAACTGCCTGAGGTCACCCAGGTAATTACAGGTCACAAAAGGACTTGAACCTAGATGTGGTTAATTCTAAAATCAGTACTCTTAACTACTCTCCTGTACCCATTTGTGTAAGGCTGAGATAAGGACTCATTTTGTCTTTCATACTTTGTAGGCTGACAACATTGATTGATTAACAAAAGGGATCCCTGAATTTCTTCAACTTATCAAATGAAAGGCCTCATTCTCACAGTCTTAACTCTGCATGTTTACATATAGGTGTTGTAGGTTAGTGGGAAAACACTTTTTAATCATTTCTTCTTGAGGGCAATAGCAACAAAAAGTCCACACCACTGCCTACAGATGCTATCAACTAGAGTAAGGCGGCAAAGCAAAATCTGACCCTGGAACCAGACTTCCCAGGCTCAAATGCCAGTTCCCCCACTTACTAGTGGTGTGACCCTGGGCAAGTTACTTAACCTCTCTGTGCCTCAATGTCTCCATCTGTAAAAGTTCAATAACAACAGTGCTTACCTTACAGGGTTTTTATGAGTTAATATTCATAAAGTAATTTGAACAGTTTCTGGTACATTGTAAGCACTGTATATGTTATTGTTAAATATATAAATAAAACGTCTCTCATGAGCTCTTTGATCCTTTAACTTTCTGGACAAGAAGGTATAGGAAGTGAAAGAAATCACAGAGCAGAGATGACTGACTGGCTTCTGAATTTTACAAACACACACACACACACAACAAAAGTTTCATGAAACAATACATATCCTTAGAACATGCTACAGACTTTGATATTTTCTACATCTTTCTAAATGCTGGTTGTGGCCCACTAGTAGAAGGTCTTGTAGATTAAAAAGCTCTTGAATAAACATGACCACCAAAAGCAGAACTAGAACACAGAGACTTTAAACCGCTCAACTCCTCCTTCATAGTTATTATTAAATCGGAATGGGCCTAAGTTTCACTTCTTGCTGGAAAAGAAACTGTACATTCTGGGTCCTCCTCCCATTCCCTCCACAGTTCATGTGAACACTAGAAATTAAGAGAACACCAAGGAACCGGTGGGCACTTCCTGTCCATGCAACTCCTGTTCCGGTTGCCCAATCCAACATGCCACCATTCTGCACCAGGGAGAGTTTCTTGGCCTGTCCTGATGCTGAGCAACTGTAGTCACCAATTGTACATTTGAAGCAAAAAAGCTGCTGATCTAACACAACAAAACAATGTCGTGATGCATTTAGTAAACTGATTATACACAGAATAGATAGACCTTATTAATGGTCATGTGTTTTTAAAGAGTTCTTATCTCTTGGAGAGAAATACTGAAATATTCAAGGATAATAATGTCTGCTATTTGCTTCAAATTAATGGACGGAGGTGGGAGTGAGTGGCGGACACAGCAATGAGGCTGGCAATGAGCTGAGGATTATCGAAAGTGGTGATGGGTACATGGGGGTTCATAGCACTTTTCTCTCTACTTTGCATAGGTTTGAAATGTTTCACAAGTAAAGGTTTATAATCTAATCAAAAGCATGTTTAAAAAAGGCTTAAGACATTCGCAGGAAACACAAAAGAAGACAAAAGGAGCAAAAAAAATATCCAAAGATATATATATATATATAATACAAAGCAATTTTCTTAAAATGAAAAAAGAACTAAATTTACAGGTAGAAAAGGCATACTATATACTAGAAAATGTATCTAAAACAATAAACATCATGATATATGATGTTTTGCCCTGGCCCGTGTAGCCAGCTGGTTAAATCACTGTCCTATAACCGAAGGTTTGCAGATATGTGCCAGTCAGGGCACATATAGATTGCAGATTCAATCGCCGGTCCAAGCATGTACGATCCCTGGTCCAGGTGCATAGGGGAGGCAACTAATTGATGTTTCCCTTTCACATTGATGTCACTCTCTCTCCCTTCCTCTCCCTCTAAAAGCAATGAAAATATGTCCTCAGGTAAGGCTAAAAAAATTTTTTAAGATATATGATATTTAAATATTTGAACTTCAAGGATGAAGAAAGAATTATTTAAGAAGCAAAAGAGAAAAAGCAACTCTTCTAACAAAATAGGGGGGGAAATCTGGGTGGGCTCAGATTTCTCCACCGCAACATTGGAGGCCTGAAAATAATAGAGCCACATCTGAAAAAACTCTGAGGGAGGGCCACTGTTATCCAAGCTAAGGCAAGTGAGAAAAAGTGGGAAAAGGGCTCAGACACTCTCTAGACTTGGAGATGTCAACCTTGAGATCACCCACAAACCCCTCCTGAGAAATAGAAATCCTGCACCCAGTAGATACATTAAAAAATGGGAACATGAAGGTCAAAATGCAAATGTTAGAAACCCTGCCAAGGAAAAAATGCAGAAAGCTGAAAAACTTGGGAGATGGGGAAAAGAGGTACAAGGAAGTATAAGAAGATGAATCACCTAAACTTTCCAGGACAAGAGTCAGCCAATCTGCCTAAAAGTGAAGATTTAGCTATAAGTATAGTTAAAAATATTAATAATGACTTCAGCCTCCTAATGATTTTCTTAGCCTTAGAACTTAGAGGAACTATAATCTTTTCTGAAGAAGAAACATTTATCTGAAGTTCAGTAGTACCTCACTTCCCAGTTCTGTGCCTGGTATTTCCCAAAGCTGGACCTCCAGTCTAGACCTCTCCCTAAATCCTGCCTCCTGTAACTGGCTTAACATTTACTCTTGAATGGCTGGTAGGTACTTAGGATTTAGCATGCTCAAACCTGAGCTCTTGAAACCCACCTTTTCCCATGTTCCCTATTTCAATAATGGCACCACCATTCGCTTCCGGGTCAAAAAGGGCATTATTGACTCTCTTTCTTCCTACCTTCATTCCTTCCTTTCCCTCCCATCCTCTCCCCTGCCCTTCTCTTCTCCCCTCTTCTCTCTCTCTCTCTTTCATGTCCCAATCCAATTCATGAGCAAATCCTGCTAGCTCTACCTTCAAAATGTGTCCAGAATTCAACCACTTCTTATTCCCTACACCATTCCTGACTTAGTCCAACTCATCATCATTCTGTTCTGAATTTGTGTGGTAACCTCTTAACTGGTCCTGCTACTACCACTCTTGGTCCCCTATATTCTACCAGAGGTGTCCAACCTTCGGCCTGCAGGCTGCATGCAGTTCAGGATGGCTATGAATGCAGCCCAACACAAAATCGTAAATTTAAATTTACTTAAAACGTTTGAGATTTTTTTCTGATTACGTGTTGCAATGTGTTTAGTGTGTGGCGCAAGACAACTAACTCTTCTTCTTCCAGTGGGGTCCAGAGATGCCAAAAGGTTGGACACCCCTGATTCCCTGCTCATCACCCTCTAACTTTTTCTTCCCAATGGAAAAAAGATGAAGGCTTCCTAAAGCCTTAGCCGGGCTAGTCCCTGGCTGTCTCTTCAGTCTCTCTGCTCTCTAGCCACATTGGCCTCTGTTCACACAACATACCAAAAGCATACCCCCACCTCGGGCCTTTGCACACGCCTCCCCCTACCTTCACATGGTTAACTCCTTCACTTCACTCAGTTCTCTGCCCAAATGTCGCCTTCTCAGAGCAGCCTTTCTGGTCACTCCATCTGAAAGAGGCCCTGACACCCTCTAAGCCCTTACCCCATTTTATTTTTCTTCATGACACTTAGGAGATCTATTCAGGTATTTGTTTATCATTTCCTCATCCCACCAGAACATAAGCCTCATGACAGCAGGGACTTTCACTGCTGATCCCTGGTGCCATAGTGCCTAACACATAGTAAGCAGTCAGTGAACACTCATTGAATGAATGAATGAAAGAACAAATGAATGAATGAATAGCTTCTCTAGGTGTAATGGGAGCTAGAACAATTTATTGCTGACTTCTTTGTACTTTTCAGTTTTGCTTAGATTTTGTACAATAAGCATTTCCTTTTTTTAAAGAAAGCAATAGCTATTCCTTCAAAAATTAAAACAGAAAACCAACCAAAAATCAAAGGAGAGATGCATTATCTAATCAGCTCTGCTGTACCTGGACAGTAGTTTTTGCCCCATTATTTATGAGAGCCACAAAGGAGTTTACAATGTAATGCCCATAGGGCATTTTTCATAATTAATGAAAGCTTTTTAGGAGGAAACTTTACCAGAACAAGTTACAATTGTCCAGAGCTGACTACAGAGAGTGAAGACAAGGCTCCAGATTGAGAACAGAAATTGGCAAGGTTTTCTTAAAAATTACTTCCCACTGTAATATCCCCCCCTCCCCCGATATTGCTGCCCTAATCCAGATGCCCAAGTCTGTTAGCATCCTTCAAATGAAAAAGTGTAATGGCTTTTGGTAATGCTTACATAAAAAAAATAAGAGTATCACTTTGAAATAAACTGACGCTTTCTGAACATGTAATAACCAGGGTCAGAGAGTCCCAGGGGCCAGTGAAAAGATCAAAAAGGGTCCCTGAGAGCCTCAGTGACACATATGCTACCTGTACTTCCAACCAACCACAGCAACACCGAGCAGTGCCAGTAGCAAAGAGTGTGATCTTCTTCTTCCACCTCCAAGAGGTCCTGGGAAAGGTGGAGAGCACAAGTCCATCTCTTTGTCACTGATGAGTAGGGCCCAAGGGCAAATAAAGGCATGAGCGGCACACAGAGCTAGGTCATGATTTCAGTATCTCTTTTTTTATCGCCAATGTCACCTGCATTTTCTGCTCTTTTCATGTCAAGGAAGGAAGCAGCAAAACTTGTCCATTCTGGAAATGTGGACTAATAACCTGGCATTGTGGGGCTTCCTGTAGAAGTTATCTATCCCTGGGCAGGGTTCAAAACCCGGTCTCGACACTTCCACTTTTATTTTCTAAGGCTGCAGACCCCCAGCAGAATCCCCAGCAGTTCACATAGGCCTTCCAGGGCTTTCCAAGTACATGTGAATGTACATTTTATCCCAATCTAAGCAGAATATTTTATTAAATTTATTTAAACAAATCACACTCTTTCTTAAAAATTCATTTAAATAAATTGAACAGTGTACATCACTTATTAAATGAGAAAAAATATCTTTATATAATGGAGACTATTACATTTTTAAGTTTACATTAAAATAACCAGTATAATTTTAATAATGTTGATATAAAAGAAAATGTTTTCCCTAAATTCCCTTCTTTATCATAGTTTATAAAAGTGATTTGTTTTTTTAAATTCCTAAGGGGTTCACAAAATTATACTGCTGTGAACGGAGTTCATAAATTTTAAAATGCTGCAAGTGCCAGTCTAATAGTCAGACTCAATAATTTTAAACAATCTCCTCTCTCTTGAGCTTGGGCCTGCCTTCCAAAGGAAGCCAGTCTACCAGAAAAGATAGGCTTCTATGAAATGTAACTGCAATTGTGATGAACCCAGTATGAGGGGAAAAAGAGGCTGCTGTAGGAATGGACAGCAGACATGTCTAAGCTTGTCTAGGACTCAGCAACAGGCTAACAGAGGACCCGGAAGACTGGAGTGGTCCGGAACAGGACAGCAGGAAACATGCCCAGCCCAGAGGGAAGAACACGTTCAAAGGCCCAGAGGCAAGGGAAAGGAAGCCTCGTGCAAGGAATTGAAACGATTTAAGAAATTCACAGTAGCTGGAGTGTACAGCTCAAGTGGGAGGTTGAGAAAAGATGAGACTGATTAAAAAGAGAAGCAGGGGTCAAGTCCTGGAGAGTATTGCAAATAGTCTGAAGAAGAATGGAATTTTTTTGAAGAGCAATGGGAGGCCACCAATGTGAACATGGAGTAGACATTAGATAAGCAAACTACAGTGTGTTTAATGACATAAGTGTTCTTCAATGACAACCAAAATATTCTAGAAAAGAAATGAGCCTTTTTATTTTTAGAGGGTTCAAGATTTTCAAGACTCTTTTTATAATGACTCTCTCTTAACCTGCATTTTCCAAATAAAGTAAAATGCAAACACCTACCCCTCAAAACACAAAACCACCTGGGGCTTCTAAACACTAGTCTGCCTCCCCACCCCCACGCAGCAGGCTATCTGCATGAGTCAGAAGATCTGGGTCTCTGGGCTTTCTGAGCTTCACTGTCCTCATCCAAGAAAATATAAGTATTTACACTCTGCCTACCCACCTCATGCCATTGGAAGGCCATGTCTCCTCAATATAAGTAGAAAGGATTTTACCAGCTGCTTTTACTCATCCCAGAGACCAGAAGTAAATGCTTCATAATGTACAGTATGTCTACAGTTATAAGGCTGCCTACTCATTTCACACCTCTGAAAAAAACACCCTACTGTTCAAATCCACAGATAGGTGTATTCAAAATTTTATAGCAGGAACAAAATTCACAGCAAAGTCGGCTGACAATAAAAAGTGCTTGGCTAAATAAAATAAAAACTAAACAAGACATTAAACTCAGCTCTTAATTCAATCTTGTTCCATGGTCATGGGACAGGCTTGGGCCAAACGCAGCTGGCAGAAATAAATTAGCCTGGGTTTGGGAGACACATGTTCTAGATCTGGAACACACCTGCAGTGATATTCCTGTTGTAGAATTCATCATGATTTTACATCTCTCCAAAAGTTAGTGCTGATTTCTGTCAGAGGAAAGAACTCAATTTCCTATTATTTTGTTGGTTTTAAAGGACATTACAGAAAATAGTTTTAAGTTATTTTATGTGTCTCCAGAGTTCTGGGCAGAAATTATGTCCAAATTTATTTTTTAAAATATTTCTGAAAACATTAAAATATATAGAGTAAAAGAAATGAAATAACACAGTAAGTAGCCTTGCCAATGGAGTAACTTCTCCAACTTTTAGAAAAGAAACCCTTATTCCAATTATTTATTATTAAATGGCACATTTCTCAGAATGAAAAGCTGAGAACGCAGTTTCTCTAATTCTTAGGCTCTATTCTGAAGCAATTTATATATACACCCTCTGTTATGACACTTCAGCAGTGTTCGGTAATTAGCAATTCACATCTGTCTTCCCTGCCAGGCTAGGAGTGCCACAAGTCCAAGACCATATCTTATCCTTTGTTACAGCCCAGCACCTAGCACAGAGCTGGCATAAATGTTGAACTGAAATACATGGACATGAGTTGTGCTTTCCTTGTCTTCAACAGTGATCTTCGGCAGATTCCAACAAAGCCTCAGAGTTAACTACATGCAGAGCCTGGGTCAGGTAGACTCGCAGTGGAGATTTCTGCCTAAACTGCCTTTCTCCACTCTTCCTTCCCTCTCCACCTCCAGAGGGGAGTTCCCACTGGAAATTGCACAAGTCTTTGGGCAGAGAGAAACAAGCTTAGTTCCTGTTGACCTAAAGAGCATAATGTTCTGGCACATTCTACCTTCGGAGAAGAGCAACAAACCCAACACAGGTTGTTTTTCTAACTAAAAACTTCTTTTTAAACTTCTTTTATCTCATGGACATGTAACATTCTGAAGCATTCACTTCTCCTCCTCTACCCTCATCGGTCCCACCATAACCAAACAGAGCTTTTGGGTAGTCTGAGACAGTGTTTAACTTTTTCTGATCATGACCCATAGTGACAGTGTATCTTACAGTGTGACCCAGTACACACACATCCCCCCAAAAAAAGTTTGATGTAACAACAATTAGCTTTTCTACATTCGATTCACATTGATGTTCTCTTTTGTTTTTATCCTTTTCTATTTGCCTTTTCAAAAAGCTGGTCAGTGGTCAACTAAATTAGTTCCACAACTTGCTCAACAAAGGGGTCAAATCTGTGGTCTGAAAACACCGGTCTATGAACAGGGCTCTTGTCAGTATTTTCAAAATCATTTTGAGTAATAAAATTATATAGGTTTTATGCCTTGACCAGTAGGTCAGTTGGTTAGAGCATCTCCCCAGTACTCCAGGGTTGCGGGTTCAATCCTCAGTCAGAGCACACACAAGAATCAACAAATGAATGCATAAATTAGTGGAATAACAAACTGCTATGTTTCTCTCTCTCTCTCTCTCTCCCCCCTTCCTCTCTCTCCCTCTTCCTCTCTCTCTCTAAAATCAATAATAATATACATTTTAAAACTATTTAAAAATCATGTATGTTTTCTAATGTCATTCCAAAAAATTCAATAAAAAAGAAAGTGAAGTTAAAATAATTAGTTTGGAGACTTTGGGCAGTAATATAACAGCTCTTAAAAACCAAACTAATAGGAAATCAGGTATACGAGATCAAATTCTTATTTGGAATAAGCCATTCCACATCCTCCCATGGAAAACCACACCACCACTGAACTTCTTAGCACAAAGAAACACATAGCCTTGGTAGAGATCAGGACTAGACTGGACCCAAAACCAGGTTTCCCCTGCTATCCGAAAATAGTGTTCCTACTGAATCCTTTTGTAAACTGAAATGGTGTAAAAAGAAGAGGCAATTACCATTAATTAACACAGGGAAATTTTTGAGCATTCCCAGACCCAAAAAATAACCTACCAAATCATACCAAGTGACATAAAACCTAAAATAACACTAACACAACGAAAGCAGGAATGACATTACAAATACAGAGCCTATATAAATTAGTAAAAATGTAGTGCAGTGTAGTTTCACTTACCAGTGGGCGAGGCCTCTACAGTGGCCCACTGTAAAACAAACACTGAATGCTATTTTCGCTTTTTGGACCCCTCCCCCTTTTTTTTGGTAAAAGGGAAGATGTCCTTCAGATTTCTTTCAGTTAGTGAAATAGGTACTATGGTAAATCTTTCATAAAACTGATGTGGTATAAAGCAAATTGTTGCAAAGCAAGGGATAGCTGTATGACCAATATCCAACTAGGCCAAGAGAAGACTGCCCCTAATGAAATACCTCCAGAGTGATCCCCTCACTGTGCTTTTTTGGTGTAAAGGTGGGTAAGGAAGAGACACTGATGCAGCCTGACTATCTCTTCCTGGAAGCTGAGTTTCAAAGTGCTTTCACTTTTATTTCCTCACTTAAATGCTGCCAGAAAGTTCATCTCCAGAATTAGAGTCCATCACACAAGTGGTATAGGAAAGTGTTTCCAGGTGCTCTCTGGAGTAAAAGGGTTAACAGCGAGGCAGCGCCTTGAAAAACTGACTAAAATTATGCTTAAAATCATATTTGAGGTTCTTGAAGCAGAAGAAGGGGAGAGGACAGTGTAAGAGCAAGTTATGTGGTCTTCCTGCTCAACACGCCCAGGGACGGTGGGTGGGAGGAATCTCATCAAGTTACCAAGTCTCAGAAAGTGCACGTTCTAGGTCTCTAGTAAGACTTGAATGCAAGTTTTATATCCTCCCTCATAATCGACCTTCCCCCAACCTCCCCACCAATTCCTGAAGGGAGACCTTAAGGAGTCTGGAAGATGGAAGAGATGAAAAGCTGTAAGATTTGATAGTACCTAGTATGATATATAGATGTAGATGCAGATAAAGATGTAGACATACAGACATAGTCATACGCATATATATTTTACAGAATAAGAGCCAATGGCCTACAATGACATAATCAAGCATCTCCTTCCCCCACATCCTTTACCTGCCGCCTCTCTGACCTCATCTCCTACTCTCCCACGCTCCCACAACCCGGTTCTTCTTCAGCCACAGTGTCCTCCTTGCTACTCCTCAAATACACTAAGCACACACAGGCCTTAAGGCCCTGCCCCAAGCCCTCTGCATTAGCTGTTTCCTCTGCCTTGGAATGCTCTTCCCCCAATAGCCACTTACACCCTCACCTTCTTCAAATCTTTGCACAAATCTTAGCACAAATGTGACAAACTCTATAAGGCCTCATCTAAAAGCTCCCCAGCCCCTATTTTAAAATGAAAACTGACATCACTACCCAGCATTTCCCATCCCCTTTACTATACTTACTGCCTTCTAAACATTAAGTTATTTATATATTCATCATGTTTATTGCTTACCTCCCTCTTGCCCCACTGGAAAGTTAATTCACAGGGACCTTTGTTTTACTAACTGATATAAACAAAGCACCTAGAGTAGTTAGTATCTGGTACATGATAGATGATCAATATCTGATGAGCGAACAGATGAGTGAATGAATGAATGAATAAATCTATAGCCTAGAACAGAACCATCTCTTCACCTCCTTGATGACAGCTGAAACAAGGCCTTCTAGTCACAGATGGAGGAAAGTGACTGAAATGCACTATTCACTCACACTAAAGTATAAAACTCAAACTATTGGTATAAATAAATAATATCAGACCCTCTTCTGTTTTTACAGAGCAGTAGTTATCTGCAGGGTGAGTGGCAGCCACCACAAATGAGGAGAAAAAGCAAAGAAAGGAGAGATGTTTATAAAAAAAAACAGAAATATTTTTAAAGTTCACAACTTATCCATATTTCTATTTACTTTTACCTGAGACAAACAGAAGTTTTAGAAATATATCTCCGCCAAGTCTCTAAATGCCTATAGCTCCATCTAGAACGACTCATGAAGAAGTATGTTTGTACCTAATAAGGACTTTTTTATAGAACAGCATGACTGACACATGAAGAAAAACAATCTTTCTTCTCATTTGGGCAAGATTTATCCAATGGCCAGATTATAAACACCATCAAGATCTCAGGTGTGTTGCTTGGCCCCACGGGTGATAAATGAACATTCTGAGGTCTAGCCTAAAAGCCAACAGTTGGATTTCCAATTCTGAAACCTTCACAGGACTGGGCAGCAAATATCCAGCTGCTGTGCAAACAGAATTCAGGATCCTGTGGCTGCTTTTCTGTGGGAAGGCATTACCCTAAAAATTAAATAAGGAAAGTTAAAAGAAGATTCCCCTTTGGTCTTCTCCTCAGTATCACTGAGGAACTAGTGCCCTGGAGAGGGGTAGATGTATTTCTTACCAGCAAGCATAGTCCCCAGCCTAAAAAAAGAACCAGAAAGGATTTTAGGCAGCAAGGGACCAATTTAAAAAGGAAGAGGCCATAAAACAAAGAGGGAATGGCTTAATCTGTGGCTGGTCATAATCTGTATGTCCTGAGCATTGCTAAAATTGACAGTCTCACATCAGCAGTCACTGGCTTTTCAATCCAGGTCATTTTCTTTCCTCCCCATACCTCCCCCCCACAACTGCATTTTATACTGGAGGGAAGGCAGTGGAAAGAGGGCAGAGGGTTAGATTCCTCATATCCCAGCCCTTCAGGCAACCTGAATTTACTGAACCAACTCTCCTGGGAGGGGGTATATTATGACCAAGCTTCCTGCAGTCCCTCCTGCCATCTACAAAATTAAATTAAATGGTCCTTTGCTTTTGAAATCCTGCCATCAGTGTACCAAAGGGAACATCTGAGTATACCAGGCAGGGATGATGGCTTTTCCTTTTTACCAACACACAGAAATCATCAGATTAAGTCTCTGAATGGCTAATGTGCATTTTCATAAAGAAGGAGAAGTTAACTGCTTGGTCTAACACCCACATAGAAGGGGTTGAAAGGGACGGGGGCTGCACTTGCTGCAGCCCTGGGAAGATGATTAAAAGCAGGGCAGAAAGAAAGCTAAGGTCTTTTTTACCTCACTTTCATGGGGTAGGGTTTGGGGTTGGGGCTGGACATGGAAAACCAAGGGCCAAGAGCTGAAGGGGAGGAGAAAAGGGCTGCTATAGGCCTAGAAGGCTCTGGAAAGGCATCCTGGAAGGGAAAGTACTGTCCCCACCCCACCCCACAGGAGCTCTTTTCCATCAGTGTCAAACCCAAGGACTGGAAGCCTGGCAGTCACCACACTGCAGACTGATGCTCTAAGGCAAATTGGAATTTAAAGCAAAGCAAGATACTCCTGTCACTATTAGTCATTTCCGCTCGCCACAGTTTTCACTTTCTGACCCAAAAACACAGACAAAGATTCTAAAGGCTTTAGCTATCTCTTCTACCTTCCCCTGACTGAAAATTTAAATCAACCAAGTTATTTCCACACCCACCTAGTTTCACTTCCAATATGCCGAAATTTGGAACAATGGAAGCGAGTGAGTGAAAATGAACAAAGAAAGGAAAATTCAAGAAATGACAATTTTCAGAGCAGCGGTATACAATTTAAAAGTAACTCCAACAGTGAAGAGACTCACGTTTAACGCTAGTGGCTTCGATCTAACAAATCTTCATTGAGCACCTACTACTATGCTCCATGGGAAAAGACAAAAAGCCATTGGTCAGACCCTGAGCTGTCTAAACCACAGCAGGCTCCTGTTCATACAACAAGACGGGACTTTTAAGAAAACCTAGTAGAAGGTCCTGGATTAGGAATATATAATAAAGAACCTGTGCTCATCTAAAGGCCCCTTTTAACTGCTTCTTTGGACCCTTTTGCCATTCCCACCCCCAGAGCAGACACACAGGAAAGTTAAAGAAGGTGAGGCAGACACAGAGAGGAATCAGACAGCTGCCAGTAAAGCTTTGAAATATATGCTTCTTGATGAGCCATGTGGCAGGAAGGGTATTAGAAGGAATCCTTATATCAGTCTTCTCTGAAAAATTACAATCTGCAAGGAAGGATATTCACCAAGATTTTTTTAACCACCATAATTATTAATAAGCCTGTTTGTTTCCTTTTTCATCCATCCTGTTCTGAAAGATAAAGAATTTTCAGAGAATTAGGAATAAAAGTACCTCTTGATCTGGATTATAGGAATAGATAACAGAGTAGCAAATCAAACGGGTGAGAGCATGGAAGGAAAAAAAATCAAAGAAATTGGGGGCGAGGCAACACTGCAAAGCTCCCCCTTCCCCCGTGACTACAATACCAAACCCAGCAGCCAGTTGTCTTGGTAGAAACACAGCTGATATCACAAAAATGGCATCAACTATAAAAGCTCGTAAATTCTCATCTCTCAACAAAATAACAACCAACAGGCCCTGGCTGGTGTGGCTCAGTGGACTGAGCGCCTGCCTGCAAACCAAGGTGTTGTCAGTTCGATTCCCAGTCCAGGGCACATACCTGGGTTGCAGGCCAGGTCCCAAGTGGGGGATGTGCCAGAGGCAAACACACATTGATGTTTCTCTCCCTCGCTTTCTCCCACCCTTTCCCTAAAAATAAATAAATAAAATATTTTTTAAAAATAACAACCAACAGAAGAGTATGTATGAAAATGAAAAGTTTCCCCTGAAGCCTTAACTGTGACGGTCTCAAAATTAGGACAATCTCTTTTGGGCTTTCATACTGGTATCCTCAAGAGGGGCTCCAGAGACTGGGTCCATCTAAAACTAAAGTGACATCAAATCTCTCTGTCACTTATTCCCATTGTCAATGTCTGCCAGAAGCCAGCTAACAGCAAAAGCCCAGAACCTTTAGAAAGAAGGAGTCCTACTCTGGATTCCAATTCTTCTCTGAAAGATTAAACAGCATGAACACTCAGTAGTTCACAACAAAGAGGTTCCGCCCTAAAAACACAAAGACACAGAGGAAGAGCCATGGTGACAGGGCTTGAATTCTGGAACAAGACAAGAATCCCCAGACATCCTCCTCGTCTGTCGAAGAGTAAAAACTGACCAGGTGTGGGGAGGGAGAACCTTGCCCAGCCTAGTACACACAACTCCTTATGCTTCTTCCTGCCAGAAACCATTTTCCCTGGGAGGTGACTAGTGCCAAATGTCCTCCGGAGATGCAATGCCTTCTCTCATCCTGCAAGGTCTCAGATCAAAGCTGCCTGCTGGACTTTGGTATTCTTGAAACACAGAGTTGCAGGAACCTCCAACTATCTGTGTGCAAACTCCGAGATTCTCAAAGATATCAAAAGTGGAGTGAAGGAGTGTGTGGCTGCAAAGATGGAGAAAACAATGACATAAAAGAAAAGGATATCTATTGCCGTTCTTGATCATTATTTTCTTTGTTTTGCTTTCCTGTATTTTCCAAATTGTCTATGATAAACATGCTGCTTTTCTGGTTAGAAAAAGGGCAATGAATGTTACTTAAAATGTTTTCAAAAATTAGCATGAGCACTATCTGGAATGCTCTGAGGCAGTGTTCAGGGGGTATCCCACCCCACGGGGGAAGTGGGGGAGTGGGGAATGGAAAGCTGAAAGAGAATGAAAGTGAGCTGTGTAGCTCACTTACCAGGTGCCAGTTTTTTCAAAAAGGAGAAAAATTTAGGGGGTGTGGAAAGGGTGGTAATTTCCTATGATTTAGTGTGCACACTTAGAAAAAAATTAATTTACAACAGAAGGCACCTGGCAAATGCGCTACACAGGAAGGTACTCAAAATAGAGAATCACTGTTTCTGGTTATGTTCTGAGAAGATTTCTACCTAGATGTTTTTAACCCTGAGTGGGTCGGGGCTATAAGACCCTGGGATACAAAAGAACCCTAAAGGCTTCTGGTTTTTCTAGTGTCTCAAGGTTTGCCTCCTGTTTCAGGAGGGCCAGAATCCACTCTTGGCCACGGGGAAGTAGACAAGACAGGAGCACCACTCTGCCTTCTGTAAGGAGATCTCAGCTCACCCTCCATTTCTGCTCTCCTATGGCCTCCAAGAAGACCAGGGTCTCACAGGTTCTTCACCATGGGAGAGTCTCATGTTAATTTAGTGTTACATGGGCCTGGCCTCGGAGGAAGCGCACGCCACAGTGAGGGGTGAGGGAGATGCCGGTTTCCAACAGAAACAGCTGTTCCTTTCAGCTCAGGAAAATCTGTTGGCAGAAAATAGTGCAGGAGGATTTTTTTTGTTAGAAAAAAAGCAAAAAAGCACACCACAGTGAAAGGGACTAATCCTATGAAGATACATGCCTTTTAAGAGAAGGGAACCGAAATCCTGCTTCCTCACGCCTTGCCCACTGTTACCAAAACCAGAGTGCTATAGCTCTCCCTAATAAGTGTGCAACCCTGCCTAGTTTGCGGGCTCTCACCAGTCACTGGCCCAGGCCACTGTCCACTGTGACTGGCTTAGAACTCCGAGTTACAAAAGGAAAGTTTCTTTATGTTCTTCTTTAGGTAAAGGTCTATAGCTGTCCATGGCAAGACCCTGCTAGGTCAATGGAACCTGGGAACTGAGAAACCCTGAAGAGAAGTCGATTCTTCACTCAAATAGCACCACCACCCACTCCATACCCTGGGGTGCCCAGAAATCTACAGGGGCATTTTTTCATTGCCACAATGATTGGGACAGCTACTGGGATTTGGTATGAAGGGACAGGGATACGATACACCCAACAGCATCTCTGCTAAGAATCATTATGGACAGAATTAATTTGGTTTTCTTTTAACTTATGTTTTCCTAAATGAGTATAATATTCACCTAAGGAAAATACTTTTGGACAGTACTAAACAGTTTAACATGAGAAGTAAAACTTCTCTGGGCCCTGCCTCGAAGTTCTATACTTCTGAACAAACATTGCTACTATTCTCTTGCATATCCTTCCAGAAATATTCTATGTGTATACAAGCTTCTGTGTATATGTCCCTCCCTCATTTACAGTATGGCTCTCCATCATGTTTTTTTTTTTCATTTATCAGTATATACTGGAGATTTTTCATATCAGTACACATCTACCTGCCCCTTCTTTTCACTGGCTGCATTCTAGTCAACTAGATGGCTATACTTCCATTTATGCAATTGGTCCCCTTTTGATGGTCCCCGCCATTGTACTCAAATCTACAGAATGAAGTCTTACAAGCAAATTGCTAGGTCAAGGGATATATACTTTTTAAATTCTCTAGACACTGCACAACAAACAATGTACTAAGATTGCCTGCAACCCTGTACCCTAAACATAATGTATTAGCAAATGTTTTTATCTAATATGTGAAAAATGATGACAGACTACAGTTGAAATTTTATTTGTATTTCTCTATTTGAATGTGATCAGGGCATCTTTTCCCTACATTCATATATTCATAAGTCTTTGTGATTTCTTGTTTCTTTAAATAACAATTTATGCTCTTTGCTTATTCTTTAGTTTAGATTTCTGGCCTCTTTTTTACCCCCTATTTGTTGACTGTAAGCACTTTATCTATAACAGAAATTAACTGTCATGTGCTGTAAACACTTTTCCAGCTCATCTTTTGACATTGTTTATATTTTTTAACCACATAGAACATTTAAATTTCTCAATCTCTTCTCATATAGCTTCTAAACTTTCTTTCATGCTTAGATTTCATGGTTTGAAATATATATTCTCACTTCCGCTCAAGATGGTGGCACAGGTAAACACGGCTCACCTCCTCCCACAACCGCATCCAAATTACAACTAATCTATAGAACACCCATCACTCAGAAACATCAGAAATTGAGTTGAATGGAAGTCTGACAACTACAGAATTAAAGAAACCATATCCATCCAGACTGGTACGAGAGGCAGAGATGTGGAACAAGCTGGTCCAACATCCATATGTGGTAGATAAAAATTTGGGAGAGATATCGCAGGAGCAGAGCCCCCCACAAGGCCCCCCAGCCCAGGGTTCTAATGCCAGAAAGATAAGTCCCCATAATTTCTGGCTGCAAAAACCAGCAGGGATTGAGTTGGTGAAGAAACTTCTGGAGTCCCAAGCAGTTCCTCTTGAACCCACACATGGACTTATTCAGACTCATTCCATCTGAACTCCAGCACTGGAGTAGCAGCTTAAAAAGCACCAGTGGCATACAGGCAGGAACTGAAGTACGTAGTATCAGCTGAGCTGGGGGAAAGCTTTCTCACAGAGAGAAAGGCAGGCAGAAGCCAATGTCACTTTTCTGAACCCTCACCCCACAGAGCCACAGAGCCACAGAGCCACAGAGCCACAGAGCCACAGAGCCAGCAGGCAGGTGCCATAACTGAGACTCCATCAACCTGGCTGACACTGTTTGTCCCACTCTGGAGATTCCCCTGAGACTCATCCCACCCAACTTATGGGCCCGCTCAACCTGTTACAGTGACTTGTCCACATGAATGGCTGGTCTCAGTGCATGCTTCATAACTTCCTAAATCCTCTCAAACAAGCAACGGTCAGCCTTGGTGAGCCTCCCAGACCCTAGTACCTCTTGCTAAGTGACCCCAGGCCTGGCACTAGCAGCAGCCAGCCTAGATTCACAGCTTGGCTTTGCCTAGGAATCTCCAAGCCCAGTACAAGTAGCAGCCATCTCAGATTGCTTTATAGCTCAGTCAGGGTGGCCTCTGGCAGAACACAGGTTGGAGTTGACCTTGGCCTGTACTACCTGGGAAACCCCAGAACCAATGTGCCCAGTGGACAGCTACAGACCACGTCCGAGCACCACCATGACCCTGCACAGCTGATCCTCCACAGAGGGTAAAGGTTAGTGGTCAGTGGTCACAGCCAGTCCTTGCAGCTGACTGGCCTGAGTAAATCCCTCCCATTGACCTGCCAAGAGTGCTCAAGGCTCAACTACAACAGGAGGGTCAACTCAGCCCACATGAAGGGTGCACCTTGAATAACCAGTTTGGGTGATAGGAGAGGCTGTGTGCCACTGGACCCTCCAGGACACCTACTACATTAAGCCACACTACCAAGGCATGGAGTCAAAGCAGCTCTACATAGAAACAAACACAGGGAGGCTGTCAAAACAAGGAGACAAAGAACCATGGCCCAAATGAAAGAATAGATCAAAACTCAAAATAAGAACTACACAAAATGGAGATAAGCAATTGATTAGATGCAGAGCTCAAAACTGTGGTTATAAGGACACTTAAGGAACTTAGTCAGGACCTCAATAGCAAAAAAAGATCCGGTCAGAAACAAAGGATACACTAATTAAAATAAAAAACAATGTACAGGGAAACAACAGTAGTTGGATGAAGCCAAGAATCAAATCAACGGTTTGGAACAAGATGGATGCAAATAGGCCCAGGCCAAGACATACAGTAAATAAAATGCCCAGCGTTGCTGATAAAGACTCTTATAAGCAGTAAGAGAAAAGCAGTTAGTTATATACAGAGGAGTTCCCATAAGACTGTCAACTGATTTCTCAAAAGCAACTCTGCAGGCTAGGGTGGACTGGCAAGAAACATTCGAAGTCATAGAAAGCAGAGACCTACAGCTAAGATTGCTGTGCCCAGCAAAGCCATCATTGAGAATCAAAGGGCTGATAAAGAGATTCCCAGACAAGAAAAAACTAAAGGAGTTCATCATCACCAAACCATTATTATACAAAATGTTAAAGGAACTTATTTAAGAGAAAGAAGATCAAAACTAGGATCAATAAAATGGCAATAAATACATATCTAACAATAATTGAATCTAAAAAACAAACTAAGCAAACAAGAAGAGCAGAGACAAAATCGTCAACACAGAGAATGTTAGATGGCTGCCAGAAAAGAGGGAAGATGGGGAAATGAGTGAAGAGGTAAGGGGATTAAGAAGAACAAATTGGTAGTTACAGAATAGCCACGGGGATATAAGGTACAGTACAAGAAATGGGAATAGGCAAAGAACTTACATGCATGACCCATGGACATGAACAATGGTGGGGGCATTGCCTGAGAGCGTGGAGGGTGCTGGGTGGAGGGGAGCAAAGGGGGAGAAATTGGGACAACTGTAATAGTATAATCAACAAAACAGAATTTAAAAAAGTAAAAAATGTATTTTCTTTTACTATTTTTATTATATTCATTTTTTACATATATATTTTAATCTATCTAAAATTTACTTTCATAGAAAGAGGAAGGTAAAAATCCAATTTAAAATTTTCTAAACAGCTAACCAGTTGTCTTAAAACCAGTTATTGAGAAATCCATTTTTCCTTCTCATCCCATCAACTGGAAGTGCCACAGTTTACTCTGTGCTAAATTCCTGTGTATTTAGATCTGCTTCTGAATCCTCCATACTTTTTTGCAGACTCTATTTTTAATGTGGAGATGGCAAAACCAAATCTGGGGAGCACCTTTGAGGTATCATAAAGAAAAGGAAATGGCCTTCAATAGGCTAGAGACAGTGTTCGTATAAACTAGAAACAGAAATTACCCTTTCCAGTGACTCTAAGTCCAACATCCCAAGGGACTTTACCCAATACCTTACCTTTTGCTTGTAAATAGTTTATATTTTTAAACATAATACTTTTATTAAAATGTAACATATAGAAAAGAACACAAATCTTAAGTATTCAGCTTTAAAAATGTTCACAAAATGAACAAAACCATGCAAATGGCAACCAGATGGAGAAATGGTGCTCCAGCGCTCCAGAAGCCCTGCTGTGTCCCTGTGCAGGCCTCACCTTCTCGTGAGGGGCACCACAACCGTGTGTGTGTGCGCGCGCGCACGCGTGCGCTCTACACTTTATATATAATATTACTCATATAAAACTTCATATATGTGAAGTATATGTTATATAATCATATTACATGTATTATATGAAGTTTTAAAATAGGCAGAATGAACTTATGATCATAGTAATCATATAATATCACTGCACTGTATAACTGATATTCACTAAGAAAGTAGAACTTAAATGTTCTCATCAGAAAAAAAAAAGATAAAGATATGAAGTGATGAATATGTTAATTAACTAGATGGAAAATTTTCACAATATCTACTTGCACCAAATGACTATGAGGTATACACTTAAATATTTTATTTAATTGTACCTCATATAATTGTGCCAATTAAACTGAAAAATAAATAAAACTGAAAAAAATATTTTTTAAATTTTAAATAGAATCATATACTATATTCTTGTCTTTTGCTCAATATTATGATTATGAGATTCATCCACGCTGTTACATGTACTTCATCGTATGTTCTCATTGATATATACAGTAGTATCCCACTATGTAAATATACCAATTCACAATACTCACCCATTCTACTTCTGTCATGCATTTTGGTAGTTGTTTGGGTGTTTAAAAAACATACTAAGAACTTTTCTCTATTTGTCTTTCAGTCACCTTGACAACTTTAGCCTTTCTAAATCCTTTCATTTTAGGTATGTCTCTTATATATGGCAGAGTTGTGTTTTTCTTGAGAGCCAATCTGAACATGTTTTTATTTTATCTAGGTGAATTTAGCTCATTTATATTTTTTACATCACTCAGTCTCCATCCTATCATACTATAGTACATTATTTTTACTGTTTCTATTATGCTATAATCACTCCGTAGTCTTTTTCTTTTTTGCTTTTTTTTTCTATTTAGGGTAGTATATATTTTTGTTCTAGTGATCATCTTTATACTAATATGTTTTATAATGCCCATAGTCCTCTTTTTTCCTTACTTAGTCTTCTACTATTTGGCCTGTCAGCTTTTAATGAACACTTTTGATTCCTACCTATTAACTTTGTGACAATCTTACCCAAGTCTCTCCCCTTTTTTACTAGCCTGTGCCTTTCTCCTCTCATTTTTATTTGCTTTATTTCTATGTCAGAACATATGTAATTTACATACATTATTCTTCTGCTATTATCCCTACCTTTGCTTTTGTTTTAAATCTATCTCAAAATATGTTCCTTGAACACTTTGAAAATACCAATCCTTTTTTTTTCTGCCCCACCCCCACCCCATCGCAGCATTTTGTTTTAGTTGAAAATCAGGCTGTCAGTATTTTTGATTTTCCACTGAATGTAATATGCCTCCCTCCATCCCAGTTGCTCTTAAGATTTTCTTTTGTCTTTGTTTCTTAGTTTTACTATGATGTGGCCATGGTGTGGTTTTCCTGACTTGTTCTGCATGATTCAAAGTGCTTCCTGAATCTGTAGTTTGATATGTTTTGTAGTTTTGGGAAATAACTCAACATTATCTCTTTAAACATAGCTTTTACCCTGGTCTGTCTTTTTATTCTGGGCCTTCAATTACTAATGTGTTAGGTATTTTCTATGCGTGATCCCTTTTATCTCAAGTTTCCTTTACAATTGTTTTTTATCCTCACCTGAGGACATTTTTTCATTGCGTTTATATAAAGAGGAAAGGAGAGAGGAAGGAAGAAACAGAATCGTCGGTGTGAGAGTGAAGCGTTATAGGTGCCTCTTGTACATGCCCAGACCGGAGATCATATGGGCCTAGAATGAGGATGAAACCTGCAACCTAGGTATGTGACCTGACCAAGAATTGAACTGCAAACTTTCAGTTATGAGATGATACTCCAACCAACTGAGCCACACCAGCCAGGGCTCCTTCATACATTTTTAAAACATAATTTTGATCCTGTCCTCCTTCCTTCTGGATTTTTTCTTCAAATATATCATTAGTTTATTAATTCTTTTTTCAACTGTATGAAACTCATCCAATAAATTCTAACTTTCATTATGTTTTTTAGTTTTATAACTGTCGTTTAATGCAGATTTTAATTTCCAGACCTCTGCCAAAATTATTGATTTTATTCTTATTCTTAAACATATTTTGCAAATCTACTTTTTAATCATCTCTGATAGCTCTATATCTGGAGCTTCTATAGATCTGTTTCTACTGTCTGTTATTTCTATTGGTTTCAAATCATATTGTCATATCAACTTATCTGGTTGTTTTTGATTGTTTAATGAGCATTATATATTTAAAAAATTATAGTAATAAGTTAAGCCACACAGTATTATCTTCCTCCAAACAGTATTTTTCTTTGCTTCTGAGATATGGCTAAGAAAACTAAACATCCAATCAGGATTCTTAATCCAATCAGGAAGTAAGATGGTATGAGGCTGGGCCTCAACTCCTGGGAGGGCTAGTTAAGTTCTAGTTCATGTTTAATTCTAAAATTCAGCTCTTCAGAGTAGAAACCCAAAGCTTAGGATAGGTACTAAAGCTCATTCTCTTTGGCAAATCCTGAATTATACCTCTAGATCCAAAGGTGTCAGAAAATTCTACCAGTAGGTTTCGAGCCTCTTCACTGCCTCTTCCAGAACCAGCAGACGCCCCTAGGAGAACAGTGGTCCCAGTGCCACTCTCTTGGCCCCCATAATGTTTTTACTGCTCTGTTAGCTCTCCAATGACATCAAACAGACTTTTTTAAAAATTTGTTCTACTGGTTGGTTTTCCTATGCTGAATTACCCTATCTATGATATCTAGAATTCCAATAAAGAAGCCTGCAAGTAGGAAATGCACAGCTGGTGACACCCTGATGACATTATCAAAGGATTCAGGGCTCTGTCTATTATTCTTCAGTGAATTATCATAGCACTTTCTATCACAAAATCGCAACTGAACTCCCAGGCATCACATCATATTTCAGGCAATAAAAAGCACAGTGGATGAAAGAAATGGGCCATGCCAACCAGGTATGTTTCCCTTTCCACATATTTTTTAATAAAGGATAATTTTTGTCCTGGCCAGGTGGCTCAATTAGTTGGAGCACTGTCCCATACACCAAAAGGTTGAAGGTTCGATCCCTGGTCAGGGAACATGTAGGGGAAAACTAATCAATGCTTCTCTCTCTGAAATCAATAAAAACATATCCTTGGATGAGGACTGAAAAAAAATTAGAAATAAATAAGAACTTTTTCTTTGGGTTCTTTTTACCCTATTCATAATTAGTCACCTTTCCTTTTGTAATCGGCGACTCTGGACAAGTTGGATAACCTCTCCACACCTCACTTCTGTCGAATGAGTGACTTGCACCACATGATCTCTAAGCTCCTTTAGCTCAGACACTCCTAGATTCTATTAACTCACTTCTCCTCTTATTCTTTTTAGAGCAATGGAAATAAATATGAAAATTCATCTATTTAGGAGACAAGAACGAGAGTCTGAAAATACAGAACATCCGTGCTTTATCCTCTGGATAGCAAAACTCTCAATTTAAGTTAAAACCATATACTAAAACCTAGGTTTAAAAATTAAGTTGGAGAGAAGGAAACATTCACTTTATGAAAAATAATTTTGGCAGGCCTTCTGGCAGGTCTTGCCATAATGTTTTCCTAATGCCTTTAAATTATGATTAGATTTACAGTAATTTAATTTGCATGCAACTTTTAAGAACACCCATAAGCTCTTTTTGTTCATGCCCAAGGACTATTATTTTATTATTATTTTCCTGAAACAGACCAGCACTCCTTGGCTTACATATCACCAAGTATATCAGACATTCTTTCTCTTTTGGTATTTCTCTAACCATCCTTCTATGTCTTGGGAGCAATTTTCTGAATGTTTCGCAAGCCCAGACCAAATCTTCAACTATTAATGAGCATTTAAAGGAAACACCTTTAAACTTCCAACTTGAATTTTTATACATTTATCTCTTTAGAGGTGGAATGTTGAGAGATTCCGTATATTTGGCTAAAAGAAATATGAAAGGATTCTTTCTTTTTCTCCACCCTTTTCACATTCCTCATGACCAACATCCCCCCCCACAAAAAGAGGGTATAATTTGCCTACATTATGCCAAATATTTCAGCTTTATTTTCACCATGGAAAAAGCATTAAACTCAGCTGAATTATTCATGAGACCCTAGGTAACATGATCATTATTCTTGGCCTTTACCTCCAATACTTTCAGACTTGCAATTCATTTTAGGATTTCTGAATGGGTCTAACAAGGGACTTTGCTACACACATCATTAAATTGTTGGCATGTGTCCTGGCATGGAAATTCACGCTATATCAACATACCCATATATTTTCAAGGATGTCTACTTTCAATGCTAGCTAATTCTTACTTTTATCTATTTTTCCTATGTCCTTAAAGTTTCACCCAGATGGGATTTTCAGAGCATGTACCGGTATGAGATGACTAAAATAGCCAAGACAGAAAAAAATGTCTGGGCTCCAGCTTGGAGATTCTCAATCCACCTCTAAGGATGATCACAAGACTGGTTTTACTGATGAGGGGCAAGCATCACATCACCATGAACACTTCCGATTCCTTTTCATGACTGTCACAAAAGCATTCTTCTGAATTTGCACACAGAATTCAGCAGTTCATACTCTCCTAATTCAACAGTCCACACTCTCCTAATAGTCAGGTCTCCTTTTAACTGTCACTGAAACATGCCTCCTCTCCTGAATTTCCCCTATTCTCAACGCTATGGTTTGCCTGCAAAGAAAGGGGAGAAAAGCGGATAAAGCTCTCCTTTCCCAAGACAACTCCCAAGAACCACTTTTTCCATTTTTCCCCATCAAAGCAGAATAAGTATTGCCCACCCTTATACCAACACCTCTTACAATATTACAGTCACACTAAGTAAATCATTGCCAGCTGGCAATGGAACCAATGTCGCTCAACAGCCAAACCTGAGCTCTAGCCCTATGCTTCTTTCAGAAAAATTATAACCAGTCTCAAAGCCTCCACTGGAGACATTAATGGAAAATTTAAGGAAATATTTCATCGCCATATTTTCTTCCTGAATCATACTAGATAACATTTCTGTTCTACTTCTTCTCAGGGTAAGAGCCAGGTTAACAATACTAAACTGGACCAGTGTATACCAGGCAACCAGATAGCAGGGACAGTCTGAATGCTGAAGATGGGTACTCTGTGGGAGGCATTACACACATAAAACAAAACTCAGATTTCATCTCCCAGTTTACCCAGTGGAAAACTAGTTAGTTTTCAAAGATGCAAAGCAAATTAACATCATTCTCAGCTGTTACGTTATTCTGGCGTACACTGGCTACTTAAGTTTGTCACAATGCTACCAAGTAATACAACGCATTTCTCTCTTAGGTTTAGTGTTATCTCTTCTCCAAGGCAAAAGAATCTACTCTGCAACCATCCAGAATCTTCAGACATACCTAGAACTATTAAAGAGTATTAACAAGAGTTCTGTGGATTCCCATTTCGTTTGCATGACCTCCTTACTCTTTGGAGGTTTGTCTATCGCATGACCTAGTTTATTTCCTTTCACAGCACTTACCTCAATTTATAATTAACTATCTCTATCCATTTATTTACTTACTTATTATCTTTCCCCCTCATAGAATGTAAGCTCCATGAGAGAGGTTTTGTCTGTCTTGTTCACTGTTATATCCCAACCTAATAGTGCCCAGCATACAGCAAATAATAGCTATGTGTTAAATGTCTAACAAAGCAGTGAGGATAAGCTGGGTTCTAGGGAAGTAGCAAACATCCCCTAAAAAATATCAATGGCTTTACACAACAGAAGCTCATTTCTTGCTTACTGTGTCCAACATGAGTTAGGAGGGAAAAAATCTGCCTATCATTGTATTCCAAGGATTTATTTAGACTGACAGGCTCAACCTGGACACAAACTGGCACATCACCGAGGCAGGAAAAAAGAGCACTGCATTGTCTCATATTAGCAACTGCTTTGGCCTAGAAGTGCCACGTATGGTGACAATTTTACTGGCCAGAGCAACTCACTGGGCCACACCTAACTTCAAAGAGAAGGAGAGAAGTGGATATGGGTGAGGACTGGAAGCCTATACAGAATTAAACAGGAAATCTAGAATCGTGCTGTTATATGGGGTTTCATTTAGTCCTTTCCTCTGTGTCTGGGCAAGGCGGCATGTACAAGAAGGTTACAGGTACCACCAGGTGTACTAAAGAATCAGACTATCAACGGACATCACATATGTCACACCAGAAAGCTTCCCAAAATCAATGGTATTACCAGAAGAGCCTTTACAGAAAGAAAATACATCTTAATGGCCCAATCCAGAGGAAACACCTACATTAATTACACTGCTTACCTTAGGAACTAAATTATTAAGGTGTACTAGGTACCCCTGCTCTTTAAAACTGAAACCTTCTTGGGGTCCGATAACCAACTATAGGAAAATGGATGACAATCTGATTACAAAAAAACCTCACTGAAATCCCATTCATACTTTTTTTTTAACACATGTGAACAAAAAGCACAAACTGGCAGTGGTATTTAGGTCCACTGAGACGCATTCCCATTAATTACCATGGAAGGCCCACACAACGTTCTGATCTGCGTACAGAAGTTTCTCTGGACCCTATCTCTTGGTATTTCCTGCTGATGTAGAGCAGGATTTCATTCCTGTTAGACGGGCCTTTTTTTTTTTTTTTTTTAATCTCTACCAGTCAGTCTCTTACAGTGAGATAACCTCCAGTCACGATTCTACCTCCAAATGAATTCCCAAGTTGCCATGGTAACTAACACCTTCCTCCAAACTGTCAATACATTTCCCAATCTTACAGGCAGCTCTCTTGATTTACCACCATAAGTACCACTCTTCTTGTGCAAGAGAAAGCACCTTCCTTCTCTCTAAATGTATAAATGAGTCCCTGTAGAAGACGGCTAACAATAGTAGCAGCCACCACGTAACAGAGCTTACTTTGTATCCATGACCTCATTTAATCATGTTTATAAAAACTCTGCACAGTAGAGTTTTTACAGATTAAAATAATTATAAATCTGAGGTTATATGACTTGGCCAAAGGGCAGACCAGGATTTGAACACAAAATTCTCTGACCATACTGTCTCTGAAGCATACTTCCTGGATGCTTCAGCTCTTACCTGCCTTGTTCTCTCCATCTATGCCCTTTTTCCAACAGGGCTTTCTGTATTTCGAGACAATTTAAGTTGCTTTAATGTTAAGACAACATTACTCCAAATTCAATGACATGTTAATGCTGATTAAAAATTTAGAAAGGAAAGACTGCATTCTTGCAGGTCTTCTCGCCTGTATTCCAAGGCCTTTAGTTGGGATAAAGGTACAAGAGGTTAAGGCATCCACAAAGTGACCAGATGCCAGGGAATGTCCACAGGGGTAGAACTGCAGCCAAGTCTCCTGGATTTGCTTCCTTTGGCCCCTTAGAAAGCCCCTCCTCCCATGTGACCCACATCCTTACTATTCTCCCCTAAATATACATCCAGGGACACACAAAGCAAGCACTGTACTTACTTCTTAGCTGATCCATTCCCTCCTCCCCTGTGCCCGACACACTGGCAGACTGTGTTAGCCTTGTAAATAAGAGCAGAACCATTACCATCCCACAGCTAGTTATTTTTCCAATCTGCCTTTTTTAAACCACTTACCTGGCAGAAACTGTTACTCCCCTGGCCAGCAACTATTTGTAAAACTGGTCTGCCTCCCTATTTTTATACCAAGATACTAATTCTTTAGTACAAAGGGGAGTATTCTAAGCAAGACAATTAGCAAATCACCTAGACTTTCCACCCACTCCACAGAGACACACAAACAAGAGAATTAACTCAATTTGTTGCCTATAATAAACAGGACACTCTACCCACCACAGAACCCCAGAGGTTGGTACAGAACTAACCCATTCCAGTAGTAATGGCTACAATGGCCCAGTCCCTATTTTATAAAGCTATGGGCTCGCATTCCAAAGGTGCGCCTCCCCCACCCCATATTCCTTTGCATACTTCTGCATATCAATCCATTAAGGATCTGAGGTGTAATTTATCTTATTCACTATTATCCTGTTAAATTGCTCTACAGCTGCTGAAGCAGTAATTGCAGTGATCAGTGATTCATCAGACTTCTTGAGCAAAGAGCCTTAAGTAGGTTTCATTATTAAAATTCTAAAGGTTTTATTATTAAAATAAACCTGAGATAGAGGAATATGCCTCCATGGGGCAGTCATACTAATGATTCTTGAATTATGAAGGGATGTCGGTCCCATCATCAATGTTTCAGTCATGAATATCACTAATTGGGAATTTTTCAACCAATAAAACCAACCAGCATTCTAAAGATAAAGAATAGTAATCTCATTCTAAGTAGCAAATCCAGTGCTAGGTAAGCCTTTAAAAAACTGCCTTTGTTCCCTGAGGTGTTGCCTGTAATAGCAAATACTGGAAACTGTCTCTCAAGTGTCTGTAAGGGACTGGTTCAATACACTAGGAGGCAGCTAGCTGGCCGTACAGCAGAACACTATGCAGCTCTGATAAAAGAATGAGGAAGCTTCCCCTGTACTAACATGGAAAGATCCCCAGGACATACTGTTAAAGACAAAAAGCAAGTTACGGGACAGGTTATATAATATGCTGCCTTTTGTATAAATGGAAGGGAATAACATATATTCATATTTGCTTGTATTTACATAAATACACCAGACAAGAGTTTTAAGAGACTACTGAAGAGCAAATAGCAAGGGCAGGGAGTCTCTGAGGTGGGCCAAAATTGGAATGGAAGTAATACTTCTCAATATATATATATATTTCAAAATAATACTTCATGTTTTAAAATTACCTTTCGTATCCACTTCATTTGGCGGTGGGGGTTGAGGGGCCCTATTTCATCCACCTCTGAGCAGGCTCAGACTTCCAACGTCAGCCTGCTGGAAGTCACCAACCTCAGGATAGTAGTGATTTAGGTCAGAAAAGTGGCAAAATTACCTGTCTCTTTAGGGAAGGAAAAACTGATAAAACATGAGGTCCCATAAAATTTTAACATTATATTTAAGACTGGGTTAACTCGGCCTTCAAAAAATGTGTAAATAGCAGAAATGTGAGGTGTGAGACTTCACTACAAATGGGCAGGAGGGTTTGGAGAACAGGGTAGAGACTGGCCCTCCTTCCCTTCTCCCCTTCTCAATTTTGGTTTTATTATTGGGCTTTCATGAAGGACTTTTGTGATGGGGGGAAGATTTACATCCAAGTCTGTGATTACAACTATCTTAAGGCCACTTTCAAAACAGTGTTTTTTCATAAATCACTTCTGTGTTTCCCCTTCCCTAAAAAGAAGAAAGAAGAGAAGGACAGGAACCCCTTGGGGGTTTATCTAGCTTTGTAGGTTAAAAGAACTGGCACCAAAATGAATAAAATTAAGCCCACTATCTAACCCTAACATCAGAGAGTCCTTGCACCAACAAAATCCAGAGACAAAGAAGACCTTCCTACCAACCCATACTCTCAACCAGATAAATGCAAATATGAATCAACTGCAGAGTTCAAAGGCAACAAATGCTCCCGTGTTAGCAGGGAATCTGGGAAGGAAGAGCCCCCAGAGTTGCCCTAGTCACCCCACTTAAGTGACTAAGAGATTGACATCCAGGAGAGTGGGCAAGGCAAGGCTCATTAGAGTCTACCAGTCTCCAAACTAAACAAATTTTGTAGTCATAAGACAACTGGACTAATTGATACAAACTGTCCAAAATGTTCATTTAGCTTTGCTTCCTGCCTGGATCCTAATCTGTATAGGACAAAAGTGCCATGTCCTATAGCGCTACCCTCCTTTAGCGATTTAGCGCTACCCTCCTTTCCTTGGGAGGATCTGTGTTAGCTGATGACTTCAAAGTTTCTGGTACCACCAGTCCAGCCTCATGCAGCTAAACTTCAGACCTATCTTTAAGCTACCTTTCAGACATTTCTACCCGGATGTCCAGGGTGCCCCGTGCACGAAGAATCTCCACTTGCGTATCCTAGGTGTCCCATGCTCACAGAGATCTCTATCTGGATGACCTGAGTGTCCCAAATCCAAAAACATCTCTACCTGGATGTCCTGGATATCCAATGTCCAAAGACGCCCCATGTTCTTCTCCCTGGCAACATATGCTTCTCCTGCTTCACTCTGCCTGTCTCAGTTAATGGCACTACCATGCACCAGGACACCAAAACAAAAAAACCTGCAGGGCATTCTATACCCTTCCTCCTGCGATGTTCCTGCTTCTAGCCACCTAGTCAACAATAAGTTACACTGATTTTTTACCTCCTAAATCTCTTTCAAAGCCTTGTATCCTCTTCATTTTCCCTGTCATTGCCTTATTCAGTTATTTCATATTTATTCCACAATATTAATGAGTACAGACCTGGCTAACTGCTTCCCCTGCCTTCTGACGCCCAACATCCAGTTATTTCTTATCTGAACTATTGAGATACACTCTTGTCTCTTACTATTCATTCACTACTTAGTACCCAGACTGTCTTCTCAAAACTTAAGTAGACCATTTAATTCAGAGGTCAGGAAACTTTTTCTGTTAAGGGCCAGCTAACAAGTATTTAAGGCTTCTGGCCTAGCTGGTATGGCTCAGTGGATTGAGAGCATCCCTGCAAACTGAAGATCACAGGTTCAATTCCCAGTGAGGGCACATGCCTGGGTTGTGGGCTAGGTCCCCAGTTGGGGACGCGCAACAGGCAACCAATCTGTTTCTCTCACACATTGATGTTTCTCCCCCTCTCTTTCTCTCTTCCTTCCCCTCTCTAAAAATAAATAAATAAAATATTTTTTAAAAACCCAAATATTTAAGGCTTCTAAGCCATATGTTCTGTCACAAATACTCAACTCTGCTCTTATAACATAAGACAACCATACGCAATCTATAAACCAATGGGTGTGACTGTGTTCCAACATGCCTTATTTACCTAAACAGGCAGCAGGCCAGATTTGACCAATGGGCCACAGTTTGTCAACCCCTGATTTAATTAACTGAAGTGCCTTTCACTCCACTGGAATTAATCCAAGTTGCTTCCCACAGTCCACAAGGCCCTGCTACTGCATCTCAATACCACTTGTCCCTCTATGCTCCAGCCACCCCGATCCTTATGGTACGTTCCCATTTCAGGGTCCCTGCGCTTGCTGTTCTCCTCTGCAGTACCACTCTGCCCCGAGTCTTCCAGGAGCTGCCATGTCACTTCCTCAGAGAGGCCCTTGCTAACTACACCAACAGGGCACCTATTCTGATGTCCACCCTCACTCCCATGGCTCTATTCATTTTCTTCAAGTTATTTATCACCGTCTGAAAAATATCATATGTTGTATGCATACTGGTTGTCCACACAACCTCACACCACCACCAGAATGCAAGTTCCCTGTGGGCACAGACTATTTGATTTGTCCGCCCCAGGTTCTCAGCAACCTAGAACTGTGCCTAAAACTAAACAGGGCATAACAGACATCCGCTGTCTGAACTGGTACTACCCCCAGTCTCACCCCCTTCTAACTCACTGTATCCTCAACACCACTAGTAATCTTTCAAAAATACAGATTGGATCATGTCACTGCCTTGCTTAAGATAATTCCATGGCACCCCTGTAAATGCAAATTATGTGGCAAGGCAACTATAGCTCTTGTCACACCTTCTGAGACTCTCCAATTAGACTGTGAGCTGTAGGTGCCAAGGACCATGTCTTGTTCATCTTTTCATCTCAGGTGCACAGCAGAGTGCCAGGAACATTGTAGGTGCTCCATAACGTGGGACAAAATCAATCAATCCACAGGTGTACAGCAGCTAGCACAACGCTAAATTAGAATGTGATAACTCAATAAATAATAAATGTAGAGCCAATGAAGCAAGACTTCGTACGAGACTCTTCCTTTCCTTTCTTTGTAAGCAACCTGGGCAGTGGCTATGCTTAAAATTCTGAATCTGGCTTTAGATTTTGTCATCTAGATTCTACCTGTCAGGCAGCCACTCACCACCTTCTCAAAGAATGGTAGGCGGAGGCAGGGAGAGAAGGAAAAAAAATCTATCTATGCTGTTTCAGGTGAGCAGCTCTGGTGAACTGGTTGGGAATGAAGACATAACACTAAGGCTAAAATGCAACTTAGGGATTCTCCATGAATTCCAAATGTCCACATTTCTCTCTGTCATCTATTAGCAAAGAAAACCCAATGCTGGTTGTTTTACTGTATAAAAATAACCCAAGACATTCGGGGAATTTCTGGAGAATTGCCTTACCAAGAGAATGGAAATTGTTACTTCCAGAAGAATTTCCATTAGCCCTTTGAAATCCTTCAGCATTCATTAAGGCCAAGGAGTTTCCACCTAATTCAGTCTGAAGGGTGGGAGAATAGAGTATTTCTAGGGAATACAGACTCTGAAATCATTGAACTAGGAAGAAGGGAGGGAATTTATTACTCAAAATCAAAGGGAAATGTAGACAGGCCAACCCAAAATGTTATTACTCTCTTTCTCAGGTGGGGGATTGAGTTCCAGAGTCACGCTGTTCCCTTCACATGGCCTCCTTACTCAGCATCTAAAAGCTTCGGGTCTTGGGTGCAGCCAGCACGGTTCTCTTCTAATGTAACAGAATCTCCTTCAGTGAAGCTTAGGCTGAGCCATCTCCAGATTCCAGAAATGATGGGCTATAAATTACTGGGTCTCCCATTTGTTATAAGGAAGTGCAAGTTAGTGCGGTCCTCCATGACCACTCTACATGCTACTCTGAGTTGCCTGGAGTGAATTCAACTGAAGGAGCAAGCACAAAGCAATGCTAGATCTGGACTGACTTCGTTTTTGAAACTAGTTCCTTACAACTCACCTGTAGGTCCAATCACAGAACCCAAGTAGGGCATGAGGAGGAACAAGGCTCCTGGGTTTTTCATCCCTAAAAACCCAGCTCCTCTTCCACATTGTTTATCTCAATGTAAAGCTAAACAGGCTAAACTGAAATAACTGAATGATTAAACTTTGTACACGAAATCTTCAGAGTCAAGACAGTTATACAGTCAACCTTGAGAATGATTAAAAGATTTGCCTCTGAAGCAAGTACCAGCAATTTGTCAGATTTAGGACCATTCAAAATTCCTGTCCAAGATCTGCCAACATGGGAGCCAAGACCCAACTGTTCAAAGGGTCCTGCTGCCGCCCTGTCTAGTCTGGCTCAGTGGATTGAGCACCAACCTGCAAAACAGTGTCCTGCTGCCAATCCTTTTCATAAGGCCATCTCCCATATTGTTCCATTAAACAAAACTATAGCCCATTACATCAGTTTGCTAATGCTACAGAATGAGAACAGCCTATTCTTTGTCAAATATCAACAGGACGACCTAATAAACACCATTCTGAAGGTGCTGAAACCCAGAGATTACAAGAGAAAAGAAAAGGTTGAATGAAAAAAAGTCAGCCAAGTACAAGTTGTGCCAATCTTCCACCTCACCCCATTCCTATATTCCCCCTACCCTACCCAGCCTAATCCTAGCTGGGTTGATAGTAACCTGATGAGAAAGACCTGCAGGTTCTCCAATGGAAAGGGAAACGCCTGACCTCGTTCTTCAGAAGCAGGAAGTAGCAGTAAATCTTTAAAGACCAGACAAGACTTTGATGAGGACAGAGAGAATTTCAGATACATGGAATGTTGGGAACTGGTGGGACCCAGGGAAACAGCAGCAGCATCACGGTACCCAGAGCTTGATCTGGAGCCCTGGGTCTCACTTGCGCATGGTTTACCAGGTGGTGGGTCTAAGGTTGCTTATAGAACTTATTTTTTGGTCATTAATGGCTCAGGAACTGAAAAGAGGCCTGGTTTTGAAAATGGAGCCCTTATGTAAATTCAGCCAAGAGGATCTGAGAAAATTGTAAGCATGAGGAAAGTGGTAAGGCCTAGCAGAGAGGTTATGCATAGAATAAGGGTAAAGGTCACATCAAATACTATAGTCTAGACCATTTCACCAAAAGAAACAGAAAAACAGACTTGACTTGGGGGTGAACACACAATACAGTGTACAGGTGATGTGTTTCAGAACTGTGCACCTGAAACCTATATAATTTTGTTAACCAATGTCACCCCAATAAATTCAATTTTTTCATGCAATTCAAAAAAAAAGAAACAAAAAAGATCTATCACTCCCCCAAACTCACTTCTACCCACATCTCAAGAGCCACCCACAGCACCACCAAAGGCAGCCAAAGGGAAAACAGCGTTCCCCCCACCAGCCCTGCCGTGAGCATCCAGACAAGAGACAGCCTCGGCGAGAGTGCCCCTCCCTAACCACCACTCAAGTAACCAGTTGGGAAAGCATTCAGAAAACCCGCATCCTGAGACACCACTGCCAAACAACTTAAACAGCAGGGAACAGCCCATCTGAACAGCAATGCTGGCTGCCAGGAAAAGTTTTGTAGGGACAATGAGTAGAGGAAAAGCAGATCCCTTGGGTCCCCTAAGAATCAGTCTCTGAGCTTCAGCACTTTCCAATGCAGAATCCATTTGCCTCTGGGACCCAGGCAGATTGTCTCCTTCCCCCTCCCCAAAGATAAATGAGCAGGTGAGCTGGCCAGAAACCACTCAGAACATTACCCTTTAAAGAAGCTTTCTAGGGTCAAAAAACGAATAGGTCTACAAGCTGTGCGTATTCCCCACAGTTGCTGGGGATGATGTCAGAATCCCTTTCCAGATGTGTTTAACACTTTGCGGTCACTTAAATTCCTGCCACTGAGAGTCAGTGCTTTGTTAATTTGACTGATCCCAACTCAGGCTGACCCCAGCTCCCTGGCTCTGGTTACCATTAACTGAGACTGTCATCTGTACTATACCCTTCCAGAGTCCTAAAAACAGCGCTTCGCTTGCTCTTCCAGACAAAAAATAATGTCAGCCAAA
>PVKM010006122.1:0-45359 GCA_004027735.1 Carollia perspicillata | reverse complement strand
TTAAGGACAGCAGGAGAGTATTCTATGATATTTACAGTAGCAGCTGGTATAGAAGAGATAGGAGATCTTTTGGCTATGTATAGTGTTAACCGTGATCTTCAACCCAACTGGCCACTTTTAAGAAAGAATGGGAAGAAGGTAAGACTCTTGTTGGGGAGGGAAGGGTTGTGAGTTGGATCTAGAAAGCAGTGAAGTTGTGGGAGGTCAGATTTTGGGGTAAGGTGAGAGTAAAGGGTAGTACATAGGTGTAGCGTGTGAGAGAATAGAGGTAACCTCCACAATAATAGAGTTCAGGAGACTTTGATGTGGGCTAAAAATAGGAAGGGTGCTGTGAAGTATTTACAATTGTGTGGAACAGCAATTATTTATAGTAATATTAGAGCAACACTCATATGCCAGAATGTATGTGATCTGAATAACCTGAACAGGGGGTATAGGACTTTGAGTAGTGTGCTGAAGAAACACAAGTCACGTGATGGACAGGAAATTAGCAATACAATGTGGAAGAGGGAATAGCGGAAACCTGTTAAATGGTACAATATAACACGCCAAACAAATAAGACTATACAGAAAGAAGGGGAATACAAAAATACTATTAAAATAAAAGATGTAAGAATAATGAAAAAATAATAGTAATACAAATATGCAGCAACTTGCAGTTTCCCTGCAATAGCTGAGTGAAATTTGTCTCACTGTCTCAGCTGTTGGGTTTGCCCCCTGTTTGAGTCAACCTCAGGTCCTTTCACAGTTCCAAGTTTTTTTCTCACTTATGGGTATTTAAAAAAAAAATCGCAGGAGAAGGGAGAAAGAAGAGATAAAACTGGAAAGAAAGGGTGAAGAACTAAATCAAGAAAGAAGGAAAGAGAGGAAAAAGCAATTGAAAGATAAAACAGTAATGAAAAATTAAAAAATAATAAAAAAATTACTTAAAAAATAGCATTAAAAAAAAAACAAACACACACCTCTTGTTGGTTCCAAACTGGCCGAACTGTTTTTTTCTGGTCTTATTGGCTGCAGAAGGTTGGGGAGTGATTGGTGTGACATTTTCCTCTTCCCGAAGTTTACTCAGCCTGTCTTGGAAGCACTGTCCCAAGAGCTAGTCTGGGTCCTCTCCCCAATATCTTAGATGGGGGAATCCTGGTTCTCTTCAGAGTGCTTTTCCCCAGTGGTTATTGCTGCAGGCTGGGGTTCAGGGGCGCCCATTTGCCTAGGTTGAGTCCGTCCTGTGGGTTTGGGCCCAAATCCTTCCCAGTGCTACCTGGAGGGAGTCTCAGTGCCTTCTGTGTAACCCTTGGATTTCTGCCCAGCTGGGTTGGGAGTCAGCTTTGGGGCCGTCACAGCAGATTCCCCAGCACCTCTGTTTGATAACTTCCTCCTACTCAAGCCTACCACCCCATGTAGCCCCGTTCTTCAGCCAAATCAGTGACTGTGGGGGTCAGTGCCCGTCACTGCCTGTCTCTCAGCTTTCCTGAGCTGGCGACCACAGACTCTGCAGGTAATCACAGCCCCGTGCCTTGCCTCTTTGTCCTTATTCCCCTCTCCTCGACCAGAACTCTGCTGGTGTTGCTCAAACCCTGGTCTGTCGGGGAGGGAGGGAGCAGATGACCCAGCTCTCTCTCAAGGACTGTGGCAGGCCCTCCGCTTTCAAGAAGTCTGTGGTAGACCCAGTGTCAGCTCTGGGCACTGGGCCTGGGACTACTACTGCATCCTGGTCCCCGTGCTGGCCCCCGGACCTTACTGTCCTGAAACATCCTTCTTACTGTCTGGTTTCTGGTTTTTCAGTGTCCGCTACAATTTTTGGACTCTTGTTTTCAAATACGCTGGGGTACTGTTGTCTGTCTGCTCTGTTCCTCCGTGGATTAGCCAGGTTTTCCTCCTGCGTGTAGGGGGAAGTGAAATCTGCTCCCTCCTACTCCGTCACCATCTTCCCTCTCCCTCATCTTCTTTTTCTTAGATAAGTCCTTTTAACATTTCATATAATAAGGGCTTGGTGATGATGAACTCCTTTCACTTGACCTTTTCTGGGAAGCACTTTATCTGCCCTTCCATTCTAAATGATAGCTTTGCTGGGTAGAGTAATCTTGGATATAGGTCCTTGCTTTTCATACCTTTGAGTACTCCTTTCCAGCCCCTTCTTGCCTGTAAGATTTCTTTTGAGAAATCAACCGATAGTGTTATGGGCACTCCTTTGTAGGTAGCTGCTTTTAAGATTCTTTCCTTATTTCTAATCATGGATAAAGTAATTACATTGTGCCTTGGTGTGTGCTTCCTTGGGTACGAGTTCTTTGGGAGCCTTTGAGCTTCCCGAACTTCTTGGAAGTCTATTTCCTTTGCCAGAGTAGGGAAGTTCTCCTTCGTTATTTTTTCAAATAAGTTTTCAATTTCTTGCTCTTCCTCTCCTCCTTCTGGCACCCCTATGAGTCAGATATTGGAACTTTAAAGATTGTCCCGGAGGTTCCTGTGCCTCTCCTCATTTTGTTGAATTCTTGTTTCTTCATTCTGCTCTGGTTGAATGTTTATTTCTTCCTTCTGCTCCAAATTATTAATTTGAGTCTTGGTTTCCTTCTCTTCACTGTTGGTTCCCTGCATATTTTCCTTTATTTCATTTTGCATAGACTTCAATTTTTCCTCTATTTTGTGACTATACTCAACCATTTCTATGAGCATCCTAACAATGTTTTGAACCATGCATCTTATAGGTCGGCTATCTCTTCATCGCTTAGTTTTATTTCTGGAGATTTGATCTGTTATTCCATTTGGGCCATGTTTGTTTGTCTAGGCATACCTGTGACATTGTAAGGGACAGAGCCTTAGGTATTCACCAGGGTGAGACAACCCACATTGCTGTGTTGTGGAGCTGTCTGTGGGGGAGGAGTCAGAGAGGGAACAATGCCACTTGCTTGAATAGTCACTTCCCTTGCTACCCACAAGCAAATTGGGCCCTTTCAGTGCTGATTATTGGGTGGTGGGTTTGTGTACATTCTAGGACTCTGTGGGGTCTCTCCAATGAACTCTCCTGTGAAGCTGGGAGTTTTCTCTCATTACCACAACCCCCACAGGTATTTACAACCAGGGTTTTTGAGACTATTTCCCTGGGCTGTAACCCTGGGTTGCATGGTCTGTTTCACTCCCAAGTTATTCCTCCCAGTTTATCTGCACGGGAATATGGGACTACCTGGTCTGCCTACCGCTGCCTTCCTGAGCGTCCTCTCCACCCTGGCTGCCTGTCTCTGCCCCTCCTACCAGTCTGAATGACTATTTCTTCTTTAACTCCTTGGTTGTAGGACTTCCAAACAGTTTAATTTTGTGGAAGTTCTGGTTATTTTTTGTTTTTAAATTTGTTGTGTCCTCCTTTTCATTGTTTGAGGAGGCAAAGTGTATCTACCTATGCCTCTATCTTGTCTGGAAGTCATTTTCTGCATCTTAAAACACTTGGGCATATGACCTGGAAATCATTTCATCTTAGTATAGAGAGGAATATGCTATTTGTTTTTCTTTTTCTTTTTTTTTTTTAAAGCTGCTTGCATCTGGTTGCTGAAGATGCAGTATACTTTATTTAACCAGTCTTCTCTTTGTGGGCATTTTAGGTTGTTTCCAGTATTTTGCTACTGCAATGTTTTGCAATGATTAATATTGTTTGTACATCATTTGTGTGTGTGTTAGAGAGAGAGGAAGAGAGAGGGAGAGGAAGAGAGTTAGAGAGAGAGAGAGAATGAGAATCAGTTTTATGCCAGGATAAATTCCTAGCCAACCATGTATTATAATGTGTGAAAACTTATTTACGATGGTCCTGACTGTTTGCATTCTCCAGCTACTAAACAGACCAAGGCGGTTCTAGCTTTGGTTAGATGGTTCAATTGAACTTACCAAGCTCTGCTGTGATGGGTAATAAGAAGTTCTGGAGAGCCATATGTTTCCCATTTTGCATTCCTAAGAGTTCCTAATTTCCCCTCACAGTCTTGGGGATGGATGGCATTATTATTTTTAGACATCAGTCTAAGGAGACACTTCCAGATTCTCTAAAATTGGTGCCTCTCATTGTCCCATAGTATCGGCAGGTGAAGGAGATGCTTGATTTTAAATGTTCCTACTCCGAGGGCCCCCGCTTCCTTCTGGTATAAGAAAGTGCAGCTAGAGGCAAAGTAGAGATTTTGGTATCAAGGTGGGTGGGCCTGGTAGAGCAGATAATCAGACCAATGAGGAGCTAAAATTAATAGCTTTTATGGTGAATCTACTTGTAGATATTTGAGAGTTGGCTGTAATTGAATTTTTATTGTTTAGTCGAAATGCAATACATCCACTGGCCTTTTAAATTTTTAATTGAGGAGACATATTTAAATTACTAGATCTATTTTGCTTTGATTGGCCAATATAAAACCAGACAGAGTCCATCTATAGTAGCACCTAATAGTTTTGCACCATCAATCAAAATGTGTTTCTCCATTTTATTTCTTACCTCTACTATTAACTCATCACTACTAACCTACTTTTATTCTTTCACATAGTGTGTGATGAATTAAACTTGTTAGCTGGCTGGATAGATTATACAGGGCACGTTAACACTTAGTGTTTTTGATGGAGCACTGCGCAACACAAAAGTCATTCCTTAGAGAAGACAATTAAGCCTGCTGCTTGCCAGGTTTTGGACTTTGTGGTTCTCTTTTTCTCTAAGTGGGCAGATAATAGCCATGTAATCATTTCAGTGCAGACACATTTAATTAGTTTCTTTCTTAAGAGGTTTCTATTACTGAACAACGGTCAGTCCTCTGAGTAGCCAGTATCCCTGCATCGGACTTTCCTTTCTACTACCCTGGAGTCTATTTTTGGAATTTGAATGAATGAGAAACTTTTGAAGCAAACTAACTCCACAGGGTCTTTGTTTCTAAGAAATGGCCCTTTGGATTTCCAAGAAGGTAGCTGAAGAGGTTTTCTCCAATTTTCCAGGTTTAGTTGATCCAACTTCCTGATGTTTTATTTTCTGCTCTTCAGAGGCAGGATAGAAGCAGCCAGGTGCTACTCAGATACCTTGAAACCTACATGTCAGACCTGGGACCTGGCTTATCTCTGTCTTACCAAGTGAGACAGGTGGCCTGTGGTTGGCCTTCTGCCTATGTCCTTGTTGCTCAGGGCTCATGCCAGTGCACACCTGATGCTGTTGCCTGCTTGCCCCTAGTGGGTTCGAATTTGTAATCTCCACGGAAGTGCCATAAACCATTCTCTCAGCACTCCATGGCAAGGGCAGAGAATATCTTTCTGTGATATTTGGTCCCCTACAGCCCAGTCACTGCCCCTGAGAGTCTAAAGCTTTGGCCACCTCACCCCACATCTTTGGTCATGTTTGGTGTCCAGGCTCAGGGCTCAGTTTGTTTTCTGCTTTTCTCACTTTCATGTCCCTTCTTAACTCCTGGGTCACTGTGAGGCTTTCCAGCTCCCATGGGTCTGAGAAAAACAGGGAAGGAGCTGAGGGAATGGCTGTTCTGTTTTCTCATCACTGTTGTGGCACTGGGAAGCCTTGTAGTGTAAACACTCTGCTGACTCTCTTGTGGTTTGGTGGTAAGCACTTGTAATGAAAGCTGATCTCTCACAAACTCTCTCAGAGGCTAGCCTGATCCCCACTGGCACTCAAGGTGGGGCAGTGGGCGGTGAGAACCAGGGCTTTTCCTCCTTGCTTGCACCTGCAGGTGGAGGCTGGATCATGTCTGTCTCTACTTTCTCACAGAACAGGAACACCATACCTGGCCTAGGCAGCTGCTCAGCCATCATTCTGCATTGCTGCTACTTCTCATAACACTGATAAAGGGAACAGCAATCACAAATGATGTCTTCTATGGGAATCAAAATGGGGCCTCTTGTCAGGATTTTTTTAAACACCGGCTTCTCCAATCCCCCATCCCTAACATCATTTATCACCTCCCCAAGAGGTGAAGTGATAGGATCTCATATGATTAATCTCCTCCCAGTGTGTGGGTGCTTTACTGTTGCTGGTCATCTCAGCATTAAGAGCCTTCCTTTCTTAGTCACTGTATCCTAGGTACTGTTTTAGGTTTTACATATCAGTCGGTCCTCACAATAACCCTGTATTGTAGGGGCTCTTGTCTTTTCCGTGATAGCATATTCAAACAACCTGTTTAGATCAGATGGCTGATAAAATAACAACAGAAGCAGCTGTTGCTGCTAACGTTTGTGGAGTACTTAGTATGTATGTACCAGGCACTGTTCAAAGTCCTTTGCATACGTTAATTTATTTTAATTGTAGCAAAAACCTTATGAGCTGTGAGATACACATTATTATCTATCTTCATTTTACAAATGAGTAAATCAAGGCACAAAGAGATGAAATAGTTTCCTAACCTTACCTGCTGATAAAGCTTTCTAGCAATGCTGTCAGGTAGGTAGGTATCCTTATTCCCATTTTAAGTGTTAACAATAAAAAAAAAATCAATGATATTTTTAGAGCTCTTGAATTTGAGCAGATTGACCCCAGAAGGTAGAAATAGTTCTTCTTTTAGAGAAAGAATTAATCTTTTATTTAGGAAAATGCTTTAGTGAGACTTTTATTGAAAGTAAGATATCTGGACCTCCCTGGATTTAAAGATATTTAAACAAAGATGAGGTCACTGCTCTGCACAGTAAAATACAGAAAGTTTGGAGTTGTTCTCTGGCACCTTGAGATGGTAAAAAGAACCTGGAGGAGAAGAAGAAGGTGGGATCAGGGAGGAGAGAGGTAAACAGACAGATGGACAGACACTCAGCAACATGGTGGGAGGTTAGAATTCTTGAAGGAATGTAGACAGTGACAAATTCTCTTTGGATGGGACCACTAGTGAATTTTTTGGGACAGGGATGCCTGATATTCAGTGTGAAGTCATTTTTGCAGGTATTACAACTGCTCTTTGTTAAGCTCAAACCTTCAATAAAAGTTGGCCACTCACATAACCTGGTGTTGCTGCTTTGGAAGAGTAAAGGGAGAGGACTTGGGCCAGGCTTCTAAGCAGTGACCAGTATTAAAAGGATTTAGATACTTGGGCCAGAGTTGAAAATGAGTTGAAGTCAGGTGGCCGCAGAGAAACAAGCTGAAGTTAGACTCATTTGGAAGTGGGTGGGGAGCCCCCTAAACTCCCTTCCCCAAATGTACTCAAGGAAAGTGAAACATATAAGGGAATAGGGGGAGGGAGGAACAATTGGTGATGTGTGGTAGTCAGTTATTTTCTAAATTGGAAGATGTATATCCTTCAGGGGCTTAGCCACAAGTAACAGAAAGCATTATCTTGAAAGAACCTAAACAACAAGGGATCTTATATGATCTCACACACCAGGAGATTAGGAGGTGGGGTGACTTGTGTGTTGGTTGATTCATTAGCTTACCGATGACCTCAAGGATGTAATTCCTTTCGATCTCCTCTGCTATCTTCAGGGTTGGGGTCATCCTCAGAGTGGTAGCGAGATAGCTGCAGGAACTGCCTCCCACCTTGGAACTAGGGTCTCTATGGAATTGAGTTCTGCTGGACATGATCTCATTTAGTGTGGGATCTACCTACTTGTCATCACCGAATGGCTGCCAACTGGCATTTGATGTCTCCTCTTTGTAGCACTTCTTTGTGTCTTTGTCAGTGTTCCCTGGTGCAATAAGGAGAAATGGGAGGTGGGGAGAGGTAAAAACATAGCCTTTTCTAGAAAACAACCAAACAAAAAAACCCAAGACCCCACAGTTTGTGGAGAAATGGTGAATTCTATGTTTGGGAGAAAAAAGGGACGAGGTGAGGACGGAACATCTTGTTATATCAGAGAGCAAGGAAACCATCAAAGACTTGGTGATGGTGTTAAAAAGATTCAGAAGTCAACATGAAGGACTCTCACTGGGCAAAGATGAAACAATTTGAGAATCAAAAAGAATAAATGTGAATGGATTAGAATACATAAGATATATTCATATGCATGATTTATAGTGGTAGAAAAAAAATGGTCACTTTTCTGGGATGCTAGGAGACTAATCCATCATTCTGAAAACAGGCAAATAAGAGTAAAGAGCTCAATCTTTAACTTGTTTTTCTTGTGTGACCTATACCTCAGAGCAACCAAATCATTGATGAAAGTTTTGCTTTAGAGAAAAATTCCAGTTAATGAATGGAGAATGATAGATTTAAAATATCAGCATTTTAATCCTTAATGAGGTAATTGATCTAAGCAATTAACATCCATGCCTGCTAAGACTGTTAGTTGAAAAGCTGATAGGGAACATTATAATGGATGAATCAGGCTGGCCAAATCTGAACTCGTCGATCAATATTAACATCAGGCTTTATGTACCTCCTGATGTGATGCAACGGGAAGTAGACAGCACCACTATGAAGACTTCTAAAAAAATTGAACATAAATATAATCAAGCCTTCCAGCTCACAGGAAATATTGGGACATAGGAATAAAATGTATTATATAGACCTTTTTCTGGACTCTGCTTTAAAGAACCTAACTACTAAAAAATAGATGAGACAATAGGAGAAATTTGAACACTAACTGAATATTTGATAATATTAAGGAACTGTTAACTTTTCAAATGTGATAATGGTATTATGGTTATTTTTTTAGAGCATTAGTTTTTACAGATACATAGTAAAAGTTTTACGTTTGAGTTAATATAAAGTCTGGAATTTGTTTCAAAATAATCCAGTGTATCTGTGGGGGAAGTGAGTGGGGTATGGATGACACACTTGGCCATATGTTGGTAATTACTGAAGCTGGGTGATGGGTACATGGTGTTCAATCTCATATTCTATTGGCATATGTATGACCTTTGCCATAAAAAATGTTGACAAGAAAAGAATCAGATATAGTTAACCAACTTGAATCCTTGTAATTCTGGTTTCTGCTAGTTTGGCTGTAGGCAGGGGCTTGATGCAAAGGCCTCTGGCAAGGACAAATGATGGCCGAGTAGAGGTTGCCTCAGGAGTGAGGACTGCATTCCCAGGACCTCTTGAAATATATGAGACCATTGTTTCCAGGTCTAAGCCACCTTGGTATGTGGATCTGACTTTTCTTGTTCTCCACTTCCTCTCCTCTCCCTTCTGCTATATTTTGGGTTGTTGACAGAATTCAGTGGAACTAAATGGATAAGATACAAACTGGGAGAATTTGCTTTTAGGAATTATGGCATTGGGTCTTAACCAGCATACCTCTCTGCTTGCGCTGTGATTCTGGGAGGTTACCACAGACCACAAGTCAAAAAACCATCCTCTTCGACTGGTGGCTATGATTTGACATCATTTCTCCACCACTAAATATAATGTCTTGGATCCTGTTGAAAGGTAAAGCCCATAAAAAATGGCTGAGTCTGTAACTATTAGTTTTCAAGTTAAGGTTCCAAGAAAAAACTCATCTTCAGAGGGTTCTGCTGCTCATCTGGGTAAGGCCATTTTCATCCACTCTAATAAAAATGTTAAATTAAAGGGTGGGATATTATCAGTTGTAAAATTTTCTCCATCTAGCTCTTTTTATATTCCTGCTGCCTGCTGTGTTTTGTTAATCTAAGATGGTATCTGATTTAATATAGAATTGTATTATTGATTTTAATTTGTATATGGTAATTTTTCATGATATTTTCAGAAGAACACTGATTTTCAGGGGCTTTGCTACTGATCACGTTTGAGAACAGGGTTCTGAGGTATAACTGTTTACATTTTAGTGTGAGTGCAGGATCTAGGGGCGAGTTTGATGGGATGCAGAATAGCTTTGTTCTGGGTGAGAACTGAGACTAGAAAACCCCAACTAAGCCCTGTCTAGTTTAAGAATGTGTTTCTTTGACAGCAGCATCTAAATAAAAAGGCTTCAGTGAGGATTAAACTCTCTTAGGAGCATCACCCAAACTGGAGAGGTGATGTTTAAGTGCAGACCTAAGCTCCAAGTTTCCTGGGCATTAGTGCCTGGACCTGCCGGTCACAGGCTATGAGAGTTATTTCTAGCTTTAAAGGATATATACAGTTAGTTGTAATGGCACAAAAATGGGAATTCATTAGAAATTTTTCCTTTTATTTCTTCTCATATATGTTCAAGTAGTTCAAGATCATAGCTAAGTGGAAGAGACAATTGTTGGTAAGAAAGGAATCTCTCAGCCTGGGGTTGGACCTTGTAAAGGTCTGAGTGGAAAGAGACACATTTAATTTAATTCACATTCTTTAATCTGGTAAATTGGAAGGAAGAACAAGAAGCATTTAGGCCATCAGCTAATTAATTCTTATTGTCTCAGGCTTCTCTCTCAGCCCAAGGTAGCCAGATGTTGCTGAGGGACAGCTGGTGGAAGTGGAATAACTAGAGCCCTGAAGGCTGGGATTCTTAATAGAGTTTGGTGTCTGCTGATGGTCTATAATCATGCTCTGTGGATAGAATTTGTCATTTATTGCTATAAGGATGAAAACAAGTATAAAAAATACTTTAAATCAGTATGATTCATCCCATTCTAGTTGTATCTAATCTTTGTTTATTAGCTCTGTCTTTAAAATAAGTTTTCTTGCTCTCTAATAGCCACACGTGGCTACTGAACACTTGGTGTGTGGCTAGTTCAAATTCAGATACAGGTACTAAGTAAATACCAAATTGGAAGGGTGTGTATAGAGAAAATGGTATGAAATATCTCACCAATAGTGTTTTTTAATGCTGATTACATGTAAAAATAAAACTATTTTGAATATATTGAGTTAAATAAAACATTATTAAAACCAATTTCATCTGTCTTTTAAAAAACTTTTGAAATGACCATTAGAACACTTAAAATTACTGTGTGGCTCAAGTTAAATTTCTGTTGGGCAGTGCTGTGCTAGGAAATAATTATGACATGCCTAATTCATGGTATCTTGAGATCAATGATGTGAAATCCAGACCTGGAGTCCTGGTTCTCCACATTATACAAATGTGGCCTTAGACAAGTATTTTTTACAAGATTTTATTTATTTATTTTTAGAGAGAAGGGAGGGAGAAAGAGAGAGGGAGAAACATCAATGTGGGGTTGTCTCTCACGTGCCCCTCACTGGGCACCTGGCCTGTGCCTTGCATGTGCCTTGACTGGTAATCAAACCCTTTGGTTCTCAGGCATTCAATGCACTGAACCACACCAGCCAGGGCTGGCCTTAGACAAGTTTTATTCCTCCCTAAGCTCCAGAGTCCCAGTCTGTGGAATGGAGAGAGTAAGAGTTGCTACTGCATTGGATAGTTATGAGATTGCCAGAGATAGTAGTTGTTTCAAAGCAAGTAATGGATATTATTCCTTACCTTTTGCTCAAGCTCCTGCTCCATGGCACTATTCTAGAGCTAACCCTACTCTTGCCTAGAATCACAGACTTCTGTTGAGTTGGTAGGCACCAGCCTACCAATTCCCTAATTTCTGCAGCTGAGGCCATATTTCCAACCATCTCCTCATTCATACTTGAACTTGACTTGACACCTCAATGCCTCTTGAGAATTTGGGGGCAGTTCACACATTCAGTTTCTTTGTTCATCCACAGTGCTCTACATAATAGATTGCACTCACTAAATAAGTGTTTGAATCATGAAAAAAAGGGAGAAAGTGACTTATCTAGGAAATACAGATTTGGTGGTAGCAAGTTTATCTTTGGAAACATGCTGAGAGCCTGTGATGTCATCATGTTATATTTTCCGTTTCTCATGGAAACTATGGGATTATCACATTGACTATTGACTGTTGCTTTCAGGCCATTTACAGCAAGAATTCCCCTCCAGAAGGAAAGTCATGCTTTTTTTTTTTTTTCAAAGATGAAGAGAATGTGTAATGTCTGAAGTCTTTGTTAAACATCATTCATTGTCCCAAAATTATGCTTGCCTGCTTGCTTTTCTGTATATGTTAAATGGAAAATCATGCTCCTTCATGCCTCAAATGAGCTCATACAGTGGTGGTAGGATGCCACCCTTAAATGCTGCAGGGAGGAAAGGAGTTATGATGAAGTATTCCCCTGACCCTCAGACTTGGCTGTGAGGATGCAGTCAGAAAGGGGGATGCACACCGTCCCCTGCAGTGCTGGTGGAGCTTAGCTGTAGGTCCTGGGGGCTGTCCCCAAAGGCCAAGTGAACTGCTCACAGGCTGAGGTCCAGGCTCACCTGCATAAGTGAAGAGCACAGACTGCAGGTAGAGAATATGCAGAGCAGGGACTCTTCTGTGGCTTGGCCCTGCATTCTCCAGGGAATAAATGAACAGTAAAACCCTTAGTCAGTCTCTGTGTAACACTTGTCTCACTAAGATTAAGTGAGTGCTGGTCCAGAATGGGGTGGCCTCTCTGATTTATCAGCTTTTAAAACTGACTGCCATAACACTCTACCCAGAATGTTGTTCATCCAGTGCCGTGGACACAAGAAAACTCTCCTCAGTTTCCCTGGATGTAACTTTTGTGTATCCCACCTAAGTGGAGTATTTGGGCGAGCACAGGAATAGTCCCAGCCCCAACTCAGAGAAACCTCACTGCAAGGCATACTCAGAAATAAAAGTATAGATAAAATCTAAGTATTAAGAGATTTCATTTATTTATGGTGTCTCTACTATAGGGATCCTGCTTCTTGAATCATGGGGCTAAGAAAAAGACTTCATTCCTTTTGACAGAATGCAGGGGAAAAAAATTTTACACAAACCTCAGAAAGCCACAGTACACATAGGTACAGGTGGCCAGAAGGCCCATTGCTTCTGGCAGTTTCTTCCAACAATTTTATAAAACAAGTAACAGTCAACTCAACAATCACAGGCTTTGGTTTGTTTCAATTGCTCTGGAACTGGCCTTCTGCCTACAGTCCTCTTAGGACTCGCATTATTCTGCGTATCTATCTTCCTCTTCTGTGCGAAGAGCACCCATTTCTTCCACTTCTGTGTGAAGGGCTGTTCAGATAAAAAGTGCTCTGTGAGAGTGACACTAATAATGCCTCAGCGACCTTAAGAGGCTTCCTGTTTCCCATCATATCAATTTCAAAGTGCGTTGTCAAGCTTTCAGGATCCCCCGCTATTGTCAAAGACACATCATATCCTGTTTCCCACAAGGGCATTCTGTGCCTTTATTCCTTTTGTTTGTTGCATCTAAAATTTGCCTTCCCCCTCCTCAAGTTCTGTGAAGTCTTCATTGTTTCTCCCAGCATTTCGTATATATAATCAGTATATGTAAATTGGTACCCACCCCAGAACACATTACCCTGCATTGTTCACTATTCTTCAGGTGTGTAAATTGTATATCCCAGCTAATAGTGGCCAAGCGCTGATGTTTTACTTTTTACCCCCAAAACCTAGCTGCTGATAAGGTTGCTTGGCTTTTACAACAAGGGGTACATTTTGACAATTAGATCTGCGCCACCAGGAAGGAGGTCCCTCTGGATGTAGTGAATTTTTTGTCACAGGAGAGTATTCACTAGAATATCTTTCAAAGGGCCTTCTTAGTGCATAGTTCTTAGTTGGTGTCTTATACATATTTGCTGAATGAATGAACATGAGGCTTTGGAAAAGAGATTCAAACAGAGTTGGGAGGGTCTGATAAAAGTTTTTAACACTGAGCTGCTATTATTCTGTAAAACACTTGCTTCCTAAAACACAAGCATTTGTCGCATTCATGTAAGTCTGTATTCATTTGGAGACAGTTTCACGTTCATTCCCTCGTTTGGTTTTAGCAAATTTGTGAGAGGTGGGAACTTTCCCCATTGTCTAAGTGTTACACCTGAGGAAAATGGTGGAAACAAAACAAGTGCAGAAGAGGAGAGGGACCCTAAGCAATCAGAACACACTGGTCCTCATGCTGTGGCCTCAGTTAGCTGTGGAAGACTTGGGAGAGAAGTCAGGGCCACGATGGCAGATTAATCCATGGCTGGCTTAATTTCTCTGGTATGGCTCTAACTTCCTCATTTGATGTGAGTTTTTTGAACTACCATTAAATCCAGAGTTTATGCGAACAGTGCTGGTGTCCACTCTAGAACAGAGAAGTTAAAATTGAAATTTGGATGAACGTTTTTAGCTGACTCATAGTTACTCTTTGTCACCCAGTGATAAATTCTAAGAAGCACTCAGAAAATTTGAAAATTCCAAACCAGGTGCCTTGAGAGGATGTGCATGGAATTCATTTCCTGCTTTGAAAATGGTATTTTGATGGATGGCATATAGTAAGTCATCATATAACAGGGAATTCTCATTTGAAGGGTAGAATGTGTTAAAGAGTTGAGGTGAACCATAGCAGTTTTTGCTTGTGATGTCTTGTAAACTGTGACAGTATACTGTCAATTCAGCAGCAAAGTAATCATTCATATATTATCTGCAAATCATTTTGGTGAGCACCTGTCAGCTTTGAATTGCTTCCTCTTGAAGAGGACACCATGAAAAGACTTGGGCGGCATTGTAAGCATGAAGTAGGAGGAGAAATTGATCAGTGTGTATGATGTGTGGTTATACTTGTTTTCTATTGATGAATAACAAATTATCACAAACTTAGCGGGTTAAAAGGACATGTTATTATCTCACAGTTTCTGTGGATCCAGAGTCTGGGCCCATCTTAGCTGGGTCCTCTGTTTAGGATCTAGCAGGGCTGAAATTAAAGTATTGGTTGGGCGATCCCACTTACAGATATGTATTCAAAGAAATCCAAATCACTAATATGGAAGAACACACACACCCCTATGTTTATCACAGCGTTATTTACAATAGCCAAGGTATGGAAGAAACCCAAATGTCCACCAGTAGACAAATGAATAAAGAAATTGTGGTAGATATATACAATGGAATATTATTTAGCCATAAAAAGGACAAAATCTTACCATTTGAGATAGCATGGATGGACCTAGATAGAGGTATTATGCTAAGTGAAATAAGACAGTCAGAGAAAAACAAATACCATATGATTTCACTTATATGTGGAATCTAAAGAACAAAACAAATAAACAAACAAAATAGAAACAGACTCATAGATACAGAGAATAGAATGATGGTTGCCAGTGTTGGGAGTGAGGGGACTGGGTGAAAAGTGAAAAGAGGAAGAAGCACAAGTTGGTAGTTACAGAACAGCACAGCAATGTACAGTACAGCATAGGCAATATAGTCAGTAGTACTGTAATAACTAGGTGTGGTGCCAGGTGGGTCCTGAAAATGCTGGGGAACACTTTGTCAAGCCTATGTCTGTCTAACCACTGTGCTGTCCATCTGGAACTAATGTGAAATGATATTAACGTTAGAAAAGGTATTGGCTGGGTTGCACTCTTTCTAGAGCTTGGGTCCTCTTTCAAGCTTTCTCGGGTAGCTGACAGAATCACTTCCTCATGGTCATGGGGCTGAAGTCACCATGCTGCAACTGACTTCCTCGTGGGTCTCCTCTCAGCTCCCAGAGGCCACCAAGCTGCTTGCCATGTGGTCCTTACATGGGGCCTCTCATGTTGGCAGCTTGTGTCTTCAAGGCCAGCAGAAGAAAATCTTCTGCTTTCTCTGACTTTCTCTAATTTATAGTCCCTCTTTTAAAGGGCTTACCTTATTAGGTCAGGCCTGCTCAGTATAATATCCTTTTAGATGAACAAAAAGTCAACTAATTAAGGACCTTAATGACCTTTAAAAAAGCTACTATTGCCATTAATACAACTTAATCACAGAAGTATAGTCCTATCATAGTCACAGGTCCTGCCCACACTAAGCTAAGGGGAGGGGTTATACAGGACATGCACACCAAGGGTAGGAATATTGGGATCACCTTCAGATTTTGCCTAATACGCTGGCTGTTCGGAAGGCAAAAATCATTCTCTTTGCTAGGGGTCGGAATGAGGTCACGGGAGGGCAGATGTTTCCAGTACCTAGTCAGCCATACCAACTGGGTATCTTACAATTCTGATTAGTTCTGGAGTTAGCATAAGTTCTGACAGGTTAAAGGGAATCTCACAGACCATCCTCACTTTTTTTTTAATTAAGGCACAATTGCCATAACATTTTATTAGTTTCAGGTGTCCAACAAAATGATTATATATTTGTATTACCAAATGGTCATGATCATAAATCTGGTTAATGTCCATCACCATACATAGTTACAAATATTCTTCTACTGATGGAAACTTCTAAGACCTACTCTCCTAGCTACTCTTGAATATGAAATATACTATTATGGGCTATCAACACCATGCTGTACACATTTCCCTGACATTCATTTATAACTAAAAATTTATACCTTTGACCCTCTTCTTGTATTAGTCCATCTTCAACTCCCTGTCTCATTCAATCACCAATCTGTTCTCTATATCTGTTAGCTTGTTTTTTTTCCATTTATTTTGCTCTTAAATTTCATATGTAAGTAAAATCATATGGTATTTGTTTTTTTCTGTCTGACTCACCTCACTTAGCACATTGCTGTTATAGCCCATCCTTGTTGTTGTAAATGAAACTGCCCTCACTTTGGAGGCCAGCTCAAGTTCAAGGGGCCACCTGCACTTCTGCCTGGTGAACTACACGTTTAGAGGATCTCTGGGCCACCTATCAGGTTAAAATATTCACTAGAACAACTCACAGAACTCAAGAAAGCACAGTTTAAGTACATGTACACTTACTAGTTTATTATAAAAGGTGAAATGAACAGCCACATGAAGAGATACATAAAGGGGAAAGGTCTGGGAGGTGGTGGGCACCACCATGTCAGTGCCAAGTGCTCCATTCTCCCAGCACACTGCTGTGTTCACTAACTCAAAGATTTCCTGAACATTGTTGTTCCAGAGTTTGTGTGTGGAGTTTCAGTGTGTAGGTGATCTGGACTGAATTTTATCTCTCCTCCAAGTTTATATCTGGAAGCCCTACCCCTAATGTGATGATATTTTGAGGTGTGGACTTTGGGAGATAATTGGGTTACACTAGGTCATGAGCATGGGCCCTCATGATGGGATTAGTGGTCTTATAAGCAGAGGAAGAGAGAGATTTCTCTCTGTGTATACTCCAAGGAAAGGCCATGTGAGGACATAGAGAGAAGGTGGTCATCTGCAAGCCAGGAAGAGAGCCCTCAATAGGACCAAACTGGCTGGCACCTTGATCTTGGGTTTTTAGACTCCAGAATTCTGAGAAAAAAATTTCTGGTTTTTAAGCAGCCCAGTCTTAGGTACTTGTTATGGCAGCCTGAACAGACCTAAGACAGTAGGTAGGATTGATTAAATTATGGGCCCCATGATTGAACTTAATCTCCAGCCCCTGTGCCCTCCTGGGGTCTTCCTCGGTGGAGTAGGGCTGAAAGTTCAGCCTCTGGAATCAGGTGATGGTTTCATCTAGTGACCAGCCCTCCTCCCCAGGCTCTCTAAGACCCTCCTCCAAGAGTCATCTAGTTAACATAAACTCAGGTATCCTCAAGGAGTCTTCGTATGAATAACAAAAGACACTTCTATAACTCAGGAAATCCCAAGGGTTTTAGGAGCTTTGTGCCAATACCTGGAGGATATTACCTACTTTGTATATCATGCATCGGAATCTTGACAGAAGGGGTCAATTTGGCCAAACCAATTCAGGTGCTTCTTAGTCATACCTGAAAAAGTTATGTAAACATGTAAACCTATTTATATGTGTGTGTGTATTTACACACACACATACATATGTAAGTTACTCACCATTAAGATATATAGTACATAGTATATGTATTTAATATGTGTATATGTAAATGTATATATATACACATGGAATATTGGTGTGGTTTTGTGTCAATTCTCATTTCTCCACACAAGGAAATGCTTAAGCCAATGTTACTAAGGAGTTATTTCTTTCCTTGTTTTGTTCTAGATTTTTTCTTAGTGGATTCCCAATTTCATGCCAGTCTACCTCCGACATGGGTGCATGGTAGATTGAAAGTCTCGTTTGGGCACCAGGATTGATAAAAGACCTCTGGAGAATTATCTGTCTCCCTGGATGCATTTGCATTGTAGCTAAGCTTTGTAATTTGTCCTGCTTATGTTTATAATTGTGTTCCTTTTCAGTATGAAACTCAGGCATGTTGGCCCTCAGCAGCTGATACTCAAGAGCTGCTTTTTTCCCTCACTGTTATTTTTAGTGAGGTTTTACAACCTATTTTTGCTTTGAGGACAAGAATGTAGAGAAATGCTTCCTGAAGTTTTCACTGATTTTCGTCAGATATGTCCCGTGTTGCACACTCACATGTGTCCCATAGCTGCAGCAGTGTGTCACCATTTCATTTCCACGAGTGCTGGTGCTAAATGTTCGAACTTCGTTAAATTGTTCCTCAACTGCTCCTAGGTGATTTAACACAACTCTGAACTTGACATTGTATACAGAATGACAAGTGTCCTCATTATCATTCAGTGTCACCAGTCAATAAGCAATGCCTGTCAAAGGGTGTCAGAGACAGGCTGAAGTAATTATTAGGAGTAAGAAAGGAGAGGAAAAAACATGGCAAAGGGAAAACAGAAGAAGGTGTAGAATCAAAGGAGAGAAAAGTAAACCAGTCTACCTGGTAGCAAAGGATGACACCCTCTTCTCCCACCTTTCCCACTCCCAAACCTAAAACCCAAATAGTCTCAAATCAACAATAAAACCTATTGAAAACATAGTTTTAAAAGTAATTAGGTTTTTGAGCTGTTCTCCTATAGAAGTAGTCTATACCAGGCTGCAAATAGGCTTGCCAAAGACCAGGAACCTAGATATGGAACCAAATAGGACAGAGAAACTAGAAGGACTGAGGAGGTGGGAGGTGGATGAGCCTGAAATAAATTCCAAGGTGGAGTGAGAGACAATCATGGTGTTGTTTATGGAGCAACTTAGCTCAGGTCTCAGAGACAGGGGTGACCGGGCAGGACCTAGAGGAGGGCCTCCTGACCCCACTGTGAAGAAACACTGATCTCTGAGCCCTAGACCTCACAGGAGGGCAGCACATCTGATTATGTGACTCTGACAAAATGTCAGGGAAATGAAAACAAATGACTGAATAGTCCCTGGAGGGATAAAGAGTTCACTTATTAAGCTCCCTGACCAGAAACATTGCGACTTAGTCATCTAGGATGATTTTATTCCATCTTCTATTACAGGCTGTACCACATAAATCTGTGTTTTATTGCTGGAGCGAGATGCTGCAGAATTTCAGGATGACTTTTGGCATTGTCTGAGCTGGCTCACTGCTGTGCTGACAAGTGCTTGTGGAAAATTAGCACTGATGATATTAATCACCTTCTTTGGGGCTCTTCTCCCCCCTACACTCTGTTAGAGCTTTGTTTTGTTCTTCTTTTGAAAACAAAAACACCTCCTCCCCACAACTCTTCTACAAGCGACATTGAAAAGTGGGGCGGTTGGAAGGCAAAGGAGTGGTCATATCCTGGGACCCTTGGGGTGGGGTGTCTATTGTGTGACACTGTTGTTATGTTACATGTCACATGCCTGGAAAACTCTGGGCATGGCTGCTGACAAAGGGAAGAAAAAGAAGTATGGACAAATGTTTAAGTATGGCCAGTTTTCTTCTCTGATCAGCAGATTTAACTAGGGCAATACAAGAGTGTAAAAGATGGTAAGAAATGGGAGGTGGTTGGGTGAGGGATTTGAGCACATACAGATACACATACCTGTACACATACATATACTCTAGGGTGACAAAAAAGATAATTTATTTTGGGGCCGACACTGAAACAGGGTGCAGCCAAGAGGGGGGCCCCAAAAAGGGATTTGGAATGGGATCCAGAACTCAAGGTGTCCAGGAAATATTAAGATGTCCTCCCCCCAGCCCCCCCACGTGTGAGTTGGGGGAAGGGACAAATGGATCAGGGCCTTTGAGAGCTGTTTTGCATAGCAACAACTTTGCAGCTAACTTCAGGCATGGTCATTTAACATATCTATAGTCTTTAACTGGTTTCATAGATATGTTAAATAGCTGTGGCCGTGCTTTGAGCCAGGGAGAAGGGAGTGACTTCTACCCAAGATGTAACTGGGAGGCAACTTCCCCTGGTTACAGCATCTGTGTGAGAGATTGAAGATGATTGGCTCCACACCTGCCCAGACTCACTATGGCAGCCCAGTAAAGCTAGAAGGTTATGGGAGTCCTGGCAAGTGTAGCCAATTGTGGGAGGAGTCAGAAATGGGGCTGCAGAGGAAGATTGGCTTGGGGATAAAAATGCAGACATGGCAGCCATTGAGAAGAGAACTACTTGGTCTTGGCAGAATGCAGACCTCCTCCCCTTTTGCAGCTTTGCAAAAGGGGGAACCACAAGGCTTAGTGAGAATGCAGACTCCTTTGCAGTTCTGGTGGGAGAAGAGAGAATCTTGTGCTTTTGGCCAGAGTGGGGACCCCCACAGCCAGTGTAAGGAGAGGACCATGCGGCTTTGTTGTCTTGGTTGGGACCACACAGCTTGGGTGAGAGTCAGGACCATGAGACTTTGGAAATGCTCCCTGTTGCCACGTGGAGGGTGCCGGGAGGACTGTGTATTTGTGGAGAACTTTAGTTTGTATTTCAAATAAATAATAAGTTCCTTTCCTTTTCACTGATCTCTGTCATTGAGAGACAGCTTTCCTCTGGCGGCGGACAATCAAGCCCACAAGGATGGTATTAGTATACCATCCTTGGGGGGGAGACCCCTGTTCAGTTCTGTAACAGTTTTTGGCGTCCCTGGGTGAGCCAAACATTGCCCCCACCTGGGACCTCTGTTCTGTAACAACACCCCTTGATGATGTTCTCATTCTCTGTTCCACAGTGTCAAAAACTCTCCTACCAACAGCGGATTTCATTTCTTCCCTCTACTACTACTGCTTCCTAGTCCTTTTTGATTAGTCCTAATTTTACTCCTTTTTTCCCTAAACTATCTCCCAAAGGGTTGCCCTTGCCCTTCCTGCCTCTGCTTTTGGACAGTCACATCTAGTCAGTTGGTTTTCAGTGTCGTCTCTTGATGACTTCTAAAAATATAGCTCAAGCTCTGCATTTTCTCAAACAGGAATAGATACTGCAAATTCAGCCCTGGGTGAGATGAAGGGAGATAAGATCAAGCCCAGCTTGTCCTTGCAATTGCTTACCTGACCTGTATCTATGAGGGCAGGATGCTGAGTTATGTTGAAGGAATGGGCTGGGGTTTTGTCTATGTTCTGATGTGCTCTGTATCCTGAATGTGCTCCATTTGGTCCAACCCAATTAAATAAGGTGGGGCCTGGTGAAGACTTGCAATGAGGCTGTCTTGGAATTCTGTACTTGGGAAACAATGAGTTCAGTGTAGTGATTCATGTGAATCTGGGAGTCAGATTGCTTAGATTCAGTTCTCGATGTGTGTTCCTGCATGAGCTTGCTTGGTGAGTAGCCATTCTCTGGTCCTTCACATGCAATAAAGGATAATAATCAGATCTCTCCCCTAGGGTCACCATGAGGATTAAGTGAGATGATGCATTTAAAATGCTGAGCCATGCACATTTCATTTCCTATCTCAAGCCATTTGGCTTGTTTCTCTCCCAAAAGAGAGAAGAATAGTCTTTTCTGAGAAGTCTGTGACCGAAACCAAAAGGCGTTAATGTGGAAAGCTCTTTCTTTTGTGAAATAAAATGCCGCACCCAGATCTGGGGCTTTGTGATGGATTCATTTAGAGCTCATTATGAATAGGTTGATGAGAAGTAGGTGGGTTAAGGATGAATGAAAAGCTTTATGATGGAGTCTCTCCTGTTTTCTGGGCTCAGCTCTCAGAAAGCTGATTAAATGAGACTGGGACTGTGCAGGGCTGCCCTACTTCAGGCTTTTGTCAGCACTTCCTTTGTAGATTCTAATTTCCAGGGCATAGAAATGGTTGTGTTGAAAATATTCTCTGAGGGCTTGAGCTTGCTGTGGAAGATCTTTATCAGGCACCAAATAATCTTGTCAAGTTTTACAAGTAAGAAAGAAAGGGGAAAAATGTTGGAAAGGGAGAATAAAAGAGAAAGATAGCCAAAGAGAGGAGGGTAGAGTGGAGATGCTGAAAGGTGAGGAAGAAGGAAAAAGAAAATTTTTTTCAGAGTTCCTTAGATGCACACTTTGAAATAAAATAGCACCTCTATGTCAGGCATTTCTCCAACATCCTTGTCCAGGCCCTGTACTGCTGTAATTAATTGAAAAGAGCTGCACCTCGCACACCTTCCTGCTGTCTGTCTGTCCTTAAGGTGTGTTACCTCTTTCCACAAACTGAACACACTGTTCATTGCCTGCCCTTTATTCCTGCCAACATGGAGTTTACCATACCCTTTCCATCAAAAAGCCACACCAACCTAATCTGTGGTATCTTACTGAATGGACCCACCCTTGTGCTCTGGGTTCCCCCCTCCCCCATATTAGGTTTGCCTTGCCCACCACCAGGGAAAGACGTCTCAATGCCAGAGACTGGTGAAAAGGAAAGGGATTATTTATTTAAAAAGTTATACAGACTTAGAATAACGACTTAATGTCTTCATTAAAAATACTAAAGTCCTTTAAAATATCCACAAATGCACACAGTCCTTCCTTCTCCCCTCTGCCCAGTCTGGGGTACTGTATCTCAGGAAAAGAAGTAGAAGTCCATGGTTCAGGCAGCCCCTTGGTTCCAGCACCATCCACTATGTTGCCACCGTGATCTCCAGTTAATCCAAAACCATGTGGCGCCTTCTCATGGCCCATCAGCAAGAATTCTTTCACCGCTTTCCTTCCAGGCAAAGTCTCTCCTGCTTTCTAAGTCATGTGGTAAAAAGGGAGTACCCTAAAGCTGCACAGTCTCAACTTTTGCCAAAGCTGCATGGTCCCAAAAAGCCCCCAGCATGGCTGCTGCACCTGGGTTTAAATCCCAGTGCCAATCTTCCCCTGCAGCACCATTTCTGACTCCTCCCACAATCTGTTACACCTGCCAGCATTCCTGTATTCTTCCAGCTTTACTGGGCTGCCATAGTAAGTCTGGTCAGGCGTGGCCCTGTGGCATGGAGCCAATCACCTCCAAGCTCTCACGCAGGCGCTGTAACAAAGGGGAGTTGCCCCCCAGTTGCATCATGGTGTTGAAGTTACTCCCATCCCCCTGGCTCAGAGCATGGCCACAGCTATTTAACATATCTACGAAACCAGTTAAAGGTTATAGATATGTTAAATGACCATTCTAGAGGTTATCTGCAAAACTTGCTATTCAAAACTCTCAGTGGCACCCTGCTCCATGTGTCCCATCCCCCAGCTCAGACTTGTGGGAGTGAGGACATGATATATATATATATATTCTAATATTACCTGGACACCCTGAGTTCTGGATCCCATTACACATCCCCATTTGGGCCCCCCATTGGCTATACCCTGTTACAGATACTCACCACAAGAATTCTGGAATGTTGGTGCCCTTAGCATGAGGACTTGTGCATGCTGGAGGCCATGTAAGCGGTGGAGATGGTTTTCCACTTTTGTTTCTCTTCCATACCAGTGTGTGACTTGATGGATTGGGCTCTGCAGTGGGCAATGAACCTCTCCTATGGGCTGTGGGTGAAAGAAGGGGAGAGAACTGTGAAGTTTGGTCAAATATCTCTATCTCCCATGAAATAGGGCATAGAAATGGTATCCTGTGTAGACTTAAAGATGGTGGAATGAAAGTCTCCGCAACAAGGACTGTAGGATATTTTTGCTCTGCCAATGACAGGTAGCTACACACAAAGGGAACACTATGAGCAGTCCTTGGTAGAAGAGAGCTGGGAAGACAAGCCTCTAGGGGTTTTAACCCATACAGCCTGGGTGAGGAGGATAACCCTTGGTCTCTTAATAGCAAATAACATCAACCAGGATTTGGCAGGATCAAACACCAGCATCAGGAAGTAGCAAGGGTTTCTAAAGAGTTTTGGGTTCCATCAGTAAATGAATGGATCAAAAAACTTTGGTGTATTTACACAATGGAATGCTATGCAGCAGAAAGGAAGAAGGAGCTCCTACCCTTCACAACAGCATGGATGGAACTGGAAAGCATTATGCTGAGTGAAATAAGCCAGGTGGTAAAAGACAAATACCATGTGATCTCACCTTTAACAGGAATCTAAGCAACAGAAAAAACAAGCAAGCAAAATGTAACCAAAGACACTGAAATAGAGAACAGGCTGACAGTGACCAGAGGGGAGAGGGGAGGGAATTTAAGGGGAAAAGGGGAAGAGTTTACAGGAAAAAGTATGAAAGACACATGGACAAAAACTGAGGGAGGAGTGAAATGGGAGGGAGGTGGGGAGGGCTGGGTGGGTGGGCTGGGATGGGAGTAAAAGACAGAAAACTGTACTTGAACAACAGTTAAAATAAAAATAAATAAGTAAATAAAGAGTTTTGGGTTCTACAGAGTGAGAAAAACCTGTTCCCATTTCAGCTCTTCCAGCCTTCAATAGTTTTGTGACTATAAGGAAGTCTGTAGCTTCCATGAGCCTCAGTTTCCCCATGTGTGAATTGTTACCTGAAATTGTTGCAAGTGTTAAATGTGAATTCATTCTCCCCATTCATTCAATAAGTCTTTAAACTTTGGATTTTTTGGCACCTATCATGTGTCAGGTGCTATGCTGTGGATGTAAGTAAAGAACTTGGCAATGCTTAGAAATTCAGAGATGTCAGTTTCTCCTCTCAGACTATTCAGCAGTCCCAGTCAGGGCCTCCTGAATTCAGAGCTTTGCTGTAGGGGAGTAGGGCTGGCTGTTTGGAAAGCAGGAGGAAGTCATTGTACATCATTATTCATGCTCTGGCTAGGCCTGCTTTAAGAATGTTCTGGCACTATTTCCATCCATCAGGGCTGTCTGCATTGGTTTAACTGTTCTGAACTCTGAAGCCTCTGCCAAGCAACAGCCATTTCCTCTTGGCCTGCCCAGCCCCAGCACCTCTGAGCAGGGCTCAGCTCCATCACGGGAACACTTGTGGTGGCAAGAGGTCCTTCAGTGTCTGTGGCCTTTGCACTGCAGACAACTGTAGCTGAGGTCACCTCCTTTTCTCAGAAAATGGTTTGATGAGGTGCTCTGGGTCGTGGGGTATGCCTCTGTCTGCTTAGAACTTGACAGAAAGCAGCTGAGTAAGGATGACAAGCCACTTAATGGATGTTAATTACTGCTTGCAGCATCCCTGTAGGTCAGAGGACAAGAAGATCCTGATGTCAGGACTGACTTGCTGTGGCTGGCGGCAGGCTGGCACTTACATTTGATTAGGGTTGTGACTAGTTTAGTACATCCAGAGGGACCCAGATGGCAAGCTCAAGACTTACCTACCTCATAGAGGGACAGTTCACAGGTACATTCTTCTTCAAGGAAGTGTTCACAGTGAGCTTAGGCCTTTATTTCCTCCATGTCACACCTGATTTATCCCACATGGATTTAAATCAGGACCCCTGAGATACAGTCTAGTTTCTGAGCTTTACCTTCCTTGATGGAATTAGAACCAGTAATTCTAGAGAGTATGGGTTTATCCCAAGCCCTCATTTGCTGAATCCCTCCCTACATGGTAACTTTGCAATGCTTCTATTTAAGTGTAGTGGCAGATGAAAAAACACAAGAGTAATTAATGATATTACAAATTGGAGAAGCAAATGGCAGTCCTCTTAATGCTAACCTCTGGTTACTGCACTAAAGAAGAGATTTGTATAGGCTCCTATGCAGTGCATCATGTTACAACATCATCTTCTAAGTTAGCTCAGTTTTAGCCTAAGTGGCATATGGAAGGTGTCAGTTGTGAATATTTATTGGGATTGAAATGGACTCTTAAGAGATGAATGCAGAGGAAAAGCATCTTTGTGATATTAATAGAGCCCATATATGCCACCCAGGGGATGATGGATGAGCGGGCCCTTCCCCTCTCTAGGAGCTGGGGAAGGTTCCTTCCGGGAGTGGTGCAGAACAATGCAGTTGCAAGAACCAGGTGTCATCTCCAGCTGTTTGGAAGATAGGCTTGAATTCAGGCTCAGGTGGGGGAAAAGGTGTCCAGCAGAGAAAATGAGAATCAGGTTTTCCCTCTTATTTAAGTAAGGAGTTTAACATCACAAAGAAAACCTTTAGCTTCACAGTGCCCGTGGGGCATGCTTGGCCTCTCTCCATTTCTGTGGTAAATCCATCAAGACAAAAAGTGCTCCCATCTCAGAAAGAGAGCTTTGGAGGTGAACACAGTGGAGCCAAAGGAAGAGCCTTCACTTTTGATCACAAATGTATGGAAGCAGTCAAAGACACTGAAGGTAACTTGGTTTGTTGTGAAGTTGAAAAGTATTTTTCAATGAGAATCTCTAATGTGGATATGAGTGCAGTTAAATAGGAATTCACACATAATACACTATATCTATTGATAAATGTGCATTTCATTCAGCTTTTTAGTTAAGGTATAATTTCAATAAAGTAAAATTCACCTTTTTTAGTGTGTAATTCTGTGAGTTTTTGCTAAAGTATAAAATCATTTAACCAATACTCAATCCAAATATACAATAGTCCCTTCACCTCCCAAAGTTTCCTGGCTCCTTTGTAGTCAGTCCCTCAGCAATGACAACCACTGGTCTGTTTTCTTTCTATGGTTTTGCCTTTTCTAGAATGTCATATAAATGGAATTATATAATCTGTAGCTTTTTCAGTCTGGCTTCTTTCACTTAATATTGAACATCCTTTCACTTATTGCATTTGAGATTCATTTCTATTGTTTATATATCAGTGATTTGTTCTTCTTTTATTGTTAAGAATTTTATTCTAGGGCTGTGTCACAGTTTGTTTATCCATTTCTTAGAAGGGGGATGTGTGGATTGTTTCCAGGTTTTGGCAAGCATGCATAAAGTCACCTATGTACAGGTCTTTGAGCGAACATGTTTTTATCTCCCTTGGGTAAGTACCTAGCTGTGGGGGGCTGTGTTCTATGCCCGGTGCATGTTTCACTTTGTGAGAAACTGCCAAATGGTTTTCCAAAGTGGGTGTACGTTTTGCATTTACATAAAAAGAAGGATGAGATTTCTGTTGCTCTATATCCTCGATAGCACTTAATATTACCAATTTTTTAAAACTTAACCATTATTTGGTGTTTAGTGGTATCTCATTATGGCTTTAATTTTCATTTCTCTGATGACTAATGATATTGAACATCTTTTTACATTTTTATTTGCTATATACAGGGGTGGTGGGCAAATGTAGGTTTACAGTTGTAATACAAATAATTGATAATAAATAATATAAAATAAATTGTGTTTCATGTACTCACAGCTGTATATTCTTTGGTGCAGTGCCTTTTTATCTTACACTCATTTGAAAGCAAATTGTTAATTTGCTAGAAATGTGGTATTTTGTTTTAATTATTTTTATTATTGTTTTTGGTTAGGCTGAAACTTTCAGCTCTCTGTTAGCCTGGCTAGCTCACCTACTGCCCTCCCCCACCATAGGCCATAGGAAAGGCATTGAGATCAACATTGAGTGTAGCTAGTCACATTTTCTTTAAGTCAGACAGCAGAAAACTGAAGTAGCAACATTTTCCTGGATAGTTTTGGAAATAAAAAAATACTGGTTCCATTCTCTCTGGAGCCTACCCCATCTAGTGAAATGGGGCCATTTTCCTCTTATAGGAGAAGAAACAACCATAGGTGTTTTTTTTTTTTAAGAGGGTGACTTGTTTTTCCTAAAACTATCAGATCCCAGAGGGTTACAGGATTCTGGTTTTTAAAATAGCCCTAAGATTTCCTCAGGGCAAATATTGATTATTTGTGACTTGAATCAAGAAGTTTTAAATCAAGAAAGACAATATGCTTCAGGTGTCACTTTAAAAAAATAAGTTGATGCATCTGTAATATTGATATAATTTTTTTTGGATATAAGATAAAGATAGGAGTAACAGCAACCTGTGCTACTTACCTGATTGAAGGAAAAATAAGGCATTGAAATATTTTCTTCTTTCAGTATAATGTACTTGTAATGGACTTCTTTTAGGACTTTCCTAGCTCCCAGTGTTTTCTTTCTTGAGAACCACCTTCCTTGTCATGTTGTTTCTCATTTTCCATGGCCCTGGGTCCTCAGCAGCAATGTTTCTCGTACCTAACCCCACCCTCCTCCTTGGCAAGAATGGATGTGATCAGAAGTAGGTACCTGACTCAATCTGGGCCAGACAAATCTCTGTTGTTGCTGAATCTGACATGATGCCAATTTTGGGGGCATGGCATTTCTTGCCATGTGTACATGAAGTTAAAGAAACCTATTCTGCAAATGAAATAAAAATGAAGCTTATTCTTGGAATGACCAAGATTCAAAGCAGAGAAAGGGTACCACCTACATTCCTTATGGTCCAGTTCTTTCCCTAAGTCCCTTTGCACTTAAGTATCATGACGCACTTTAATATACTTCTGTTGAATTCTATTTTAGATTGAAGGTAGCTAGCTTGAGTGGGCTTCTAATATTGCAATCAAGAGTCTCAAGTGAAGTAGCATTGGGTGATCTTGGCTAGCAAACTCTTCTCTCTGAGTTGGCATCCTGTAAAAATTCCGAGTCACAATTCATACAAATGCTGGGTTTAGTGATGTGAGATGAATAACTGAAATTAAGGGTAAACACAGTAAGTTTGAAGGTAGGTCTCACTGGAGAAATGGAATTATTTCATTATTTCTAAGTGTAGTAAGATTCTTAGGATCTTAGCGGTTATACAGTTTAGTTCATATTGTCCAGCCTTTCACAGAGCAGATCTTTCTTGAATTCGGCTGATGGCTGTCTGACCTCTTACTAGGTAGTATCAATTGGTTCAAGTCTGGGTCTACACATACCTAGATGGATAAATTTTATTTTTGGTTTTAAAATCCATATTTCTTCCTCCAGACCCTATTCCAAATATTTTTGGATAGTTGCTGCTTTTAATATTCTTTTGGGATTCATCTTCTGATTCACTTCTAAGGCCATCAATGGATAGTAGATTTTTGCCAGCAGGCATTCCACTTTCAATTCAGAAACTGTGATCAGACTTGTTGTTTGCTTTCTGGTTGCGTGCTGATGACTCACACTCTCAGTGCCTTAGCTCATGTCTTTTCCAACACATTGCAGTCCACTCCTAGAAGACTCTGCTTAGGGCAGGGACATTTTTGGCAATATGAAAAAGATCACCTCACACAGACTTTGCTTATGTCAAAAGAGTCAGCCCCACTATTTGGGAGTTTCCACAGACTAATGGTGGGAAGAATAAATAGGAGGCAACAGTTACCCATGTGGGTAGGGAGAGAGGGGTGAGCCCAGGCCACTTTCCTCTGCTGCGGCCTTGGGAATAGAAACTCAGCCCCACCTGCCGGAAGCCAGTCTGGGCAACAACGGCATGCCAATCTGTGTCCCACAGCAGGCACTGGGCCTCTGTGGGTGTCATCACGAGACGAGATGGCTGAAATGGCTGTGTCCAGTCAAGGATATTCTGATTCACTGGATCCTGAAGAATTTGCTAAAAAGCAGCCATGGTGGCACAAACTGTTTAGCCAGGAATTGGACATGTCACTGGATGGCAGGCGGGTTTCCTGTTCCAGAAGGTTGGAAAGTTGGCTGCAGTAGCTGTGGGAGGAGGATTTTTGTCTCATTCAGCTTGCAAACCATACTGGGTACATCCAAGTTGACTGGCAATGAGCAGAGAAGGACATGAAGAAAGCCAAGAAACAGCTGAAGATCGTAAAAGCAACCACTTATTTACAGAGGTGAAAGGCAAAGTGGAGGAGATGCTGTCATTTGTGAAGAAGAACGTTCTAGTGACTGTTGGATCTTTTGGAGGCTCTCTGCTTGGCATGCCAGCCTAAGGAGGATGACTCATTATTTCTGCTTTTTCCAACTAGCAGCCCCTTTACTACATGATAGGACATCAGTCTCTTCCTCCTCCTCTTCTCCTGTGCCTTCCTCCCTGCTGTAGCATATCTGAATGGCTTCTGTGGTACCTGTTGGTACGGCCCTACTCTATCAGGTACAGCCTCCTGATAACAGAAGAGACAAAAGATATTAACTCTCCTCCCAGAACACTCCCTGTCTGACTAATCTTTAGGTCAGCGAGAATGTTCCTTTCCTCTACATAAGACACTTACTAGAACACATTACAAGATGGCTCACCATAGAGGATGAGTGGATCCTCAACGTTTGTTCCAAATCATTTGGAAAAGGAATAACAAGCCCATAGGTACCTTATTATGTGCTGAATAGGAAAGGAACTCAATACATTTGCCTTTAATCATGAATTAAAAAAAAAAAAAGAAACAAAGGAGGCACCTACGATACTGCCTGCATATATAGTAGATGATCAACCTATTTGGTAAGTCTAGTAAATTATTGATGACCAAGTTAAAGCTTTTCTATGTAGATAAAGTTTGTTTATACCCTTTTTCCCCAAACTGGAAAGAAAGTAGTCTTGAAGTTTGTGATTAGATTTCTATCTTCTCACTTCAGAACAAGAGCTAATGTAGGGCCTACAAGAGCAGTACCATTTTGTAGCTAGTTTGAAAGTGTCACAGGCCAGCTGATACTGGAAGTTCTTGGAACTCCAGAGTTACTGGGCTGTGTCAGACTGATGAATTATGTAGAACCTGTTTTCCATGAGTATTATTAATCATGCTCAAGCAAACGAAGACATGCTAATTAATTTGTGGTGGTTTTTACCTGTAAATGCCAAAGGAACTAAACCAAATTAAATCTATTCTCTTCAAGACCAGCATCCTGTTAAAAACCTTATGACTTACCAATTCACTTTGAAAGACGTGGTTCTTTAGAAACTTAGTTTGCCTTTGATTTCAGAATCCAAAGGCTCTTTCTTGAAAGTGTAGGCCAAAGTTTTAGATATAATGACTTGGAAAATGTATAGATGGCATTCATTGCTATAATTTACAGAGGACCCAGCATACCCCAGCCTCTGTATTAGATAGTTGACCCATGTTATCTCACGGGTAGGTATTACCAAAAAGCCTAGAGGTTGGTATTATCATCTAATTGTACAAATGAAGAAATAGACTTAGACACTTGATGTAAATGCTCCATATCATGCAGCTTAATAGTACTGAGCTAGAATTCGAAGCCAGACCTATATGACTCCATGCTTTTTCCACTGGCCCGTGCTTCTCCAAAGGAGACAGTTCACGTATGTGTGAATTTTGCCTGCCAGATAACTGTGTGCTGTGCATGGTGCACTCTGCACTGTATTTGAACGGTGAGGGTTTCACTTTTTATTTTCCCTATTGGAGAAAAGTTTGAGAACAGAGTTTCAGGCCTTTTTAAATGATTTTCATTACAACAGCATCATGTGTAATACTACTCCATTTTCACTCTCAACTATCTGTGTACATTTCCTTTTGGTAACAATTAAAATATTGTTGTGCCGATAAGGGATGCTTTTCCATCCACAGCCAGATGTTTGCCACATGAGCCATGTTTAAGGTGCCTCTGAAAGCAAGGGGTCTCTGAACATGGCAGTGGAACACTGGAAAGACTGAAAGTTGCAGACTCTAACTGACCACAGATGGTTTGCAAAGGGTGATACTCTGCACCTTATGTCCTTGTCTAGTTCAATGTTCCTGGTTATCTGTCCCAACACTACCTAAATGTCTGGCAAAATGGAGCTGAAGGCTTATTTAGGGGATGTTGACTGTCATTACTGGTGTTTCCCTTGGCAGTCACCTGGCATATCCGCAGAGGGAAGAATGCCGGTTAATGCCCTGTAGATGGTTGAGGTGTCAAAGTGGAGTCCTCTGATATATCTCCTGAGAGCAAGCCACTCTGAGGTTGGATAGGCTGGATCAGCATTGACTCCAGAGCTGGTCATGCTCTAGGTAAGAATCTGGGAAGCGGGGTTCTGGTGAGGTGTCTTTAGGGGGGTTTAAGTTTCTTCATGCATATTTAGGTGGTTACCAGCTTTCTTGCAAGGACTCAGAGCACTAGAACTTCTGTTAGAGGAGAAGCTCATGGAGCACGCTACTCAAGACAAAATATTATGTGAACTGACATGCGCTCTGCTGCTTCTTTAGATGACATGTAAATGATCTTCAGTGTTAGTTATTTCACTTATTTTGTCCTACCCAAATTAAAGAAATACTAGTCATGTGTGTGTGTGTCTGTGTGTGTGTGTAGAGAGAGAGAGTGGAGAGAGTGTGTTCACACTTGAGCATCTCTCTTCTTCACCACTTTAAGCAACAGATGTTCCTATTTTGTCAATGAGTTACTGAGATGTACAGGAGCACGTACTCTCGAATCTCCATCTGTCACTGTGTCATGTAAGGCAGGTCACATTCTCTCTGAGCCAAGGTTTTGTTTTTTCACCCGTGAGATGGGATGATTACTCTTACCTTAGAGGGCTACTCTGAATGAAGATTAAATGTAAGTGAAATGAGCAGTGTCTAGCTTACAGAGGATGCTCAAAACTGCATGTTTTCTTTTGCTAAAATGAAGACTATTGCTTTTTATTTCTAAAGGTCTCTAGAACCCTCCCTTCTCATCCTGACATACTACACATACAGGGTCCAGCAGAAGTAACTCCATTGAGTGTGGTTGGTAGGTAGGTAAATGTGTCACACAAGATGGACAGCAATTTGAACTTTTCACCTAAAGTGTCATATGGTATGCTTGAGTGTGATATGATTTTGTAATAAAATATTTTTATGTAATAAAAAAGCGGTGTTATTTACACAGGACCCTGTAAATACACACACCACTTCTCTGTGTGTTTTCCAGGCAAACCGTTCAATATCGTGTGGCAGTGTTTGCAAGCTGTAGTCAGTGTTAATAAATGAAAGTTTTCCTTATATTTCTTCTGTTACCCTGTCCTTTTCCACAGTGTACAACAAGAGGAATAGGAATTAGAATTGCATGGTATAGTGCTCAGTCTTTTCCCGACTCCTAATTAGAACCTCCTTGCATGCACACACACATACACTCCCACTCTGCATTTTATGCTCCTCTGTATTCCTTTTCAGATGTCTTCACTGCACACGTTTTTCATTGTTGGGTGTGTTTCTGCTGGAACCAGAAATAGCAAAAGTGTCTGCTTGATTATGGCAGAGTAATGCATGTGTTGGGTGGCATTGTCAAACCCTTATAAAAAATTAGAAAAACGCTCCCACTATCTCATGGGCTAGTCAAAGGCAGAAGCAGCAAGAGTTGTTGGGAAAGGAATGGCAAAGAAAAAAATACATTGTTATTTTTTCCGGGAAGAAAGGATGGAGCTAGGGAGCAATGGGCAAGTCTTTATTTTCCTAGAGACTGAATTGGGCATGTAGCTGGCTGAGAAAGAAAATGAAAATAAATCCCTCAGAGTTCCACTGCTCTTCAAAGGGAAGGAGCAGTAAATTGCCTCTCTTGGCTAGGCCCCTGCCAGAGGCTTATCTCTATGCTGAAATAATGTCTTCTGGAGCCAGTTCTGCATTTCAAGACTTTGTTCTGTCTTTTCTCCCTAGCCGTTCTTTCATCAGTTCTAGCTTGAAGGCTGGTCCTAATGTCAGCCAGACTCCCTGTGTGTGAGTGAGGCACTCAACTGACAACAGCCCCCGTGAGTGCCCTGAGGTTCCCTGCTTCGTGACCTGCAACCCCCTTTGCATTCTCTCCTGTAATGCGTTGTGCTTGAGCTGTGTAGCCAACAGAATATGGCAGAAGCGATGGTATGTTACTTTTGAGACTGGATTGCAAAAGATGCCACAGCTTCCACTTTGGTCTCACTGACTTTCTCTTGGGTCATTTGCTCTGGGGGAAAGCTTCCTGTCGTGTTCCGAGGATACTCTTAAAACACTGTGTAGAGGCCAGTGTGGTGAGGAACTGATACCTCCAGCCAACACCCATATAATGTAGCCTTCTTGACATTGTATATTTCAGCTCCAATCTAGCCTTCAGAGGGTGGTAGCCCCAGCTGATAGCTTCATAGCAATCTCACAAGAGACCCTGAGCCAGAAGCACCCAGGTGAGCCAATTCCAGATTCCTGTGAGAAAAACTGTGAGAAAAAAATAAATATTTGTTGTTCGAAACAACTGTCAAAAACTGAGAAGGATCTGCGATTTTAACCCTACCTGAAAGCTAACAAATTAGCCTACCACAGTATATGGACAGTAGTAGAAGTCACAGGACCCCTGAGTCAGAGACAGAGACTTACATTATATTATCCACAGCACAGCAGTCAGTGTGAGCCTCTTGCCCGCTGGTCCTATAGGGGCGATGCGGGGGATACACAAAGGCGGACGCCGCACCCGCAGTGGGTTTGCCTCACATGGGAGGACCCCATAGTTTAGAAAACCCCAATCTTTTTAAAGAGGGTTTCAAGAAAATCTCCTCAAACTTTACTCTGGAGGGAGACATTATTTTTTATTACACCGGATGGCAAACAATTCTGGCCTTTGCCCCAGATGGATATACCGTCTACGTCTTTCAAGGTTATTTGCTCTACAAATATCCTAAAAAAGATCATCTAGACCAAAAGTGGTCAGTGCCTCTGCTCACAAGAAACACAAGGGGCTCAATGGAGACTTGCCTGCAATAGCCACTGAATTTTGGGATAATTTTCTGTGCGGCAATAGGTAACTAATGCAATAGGGATACCTTGTCTGCACCTCACCTGGCAGGACCACTGCCTGTGTGGCAGAGTTGTGTCTGTTTACAGAGCATGGCTGCAGGGCCTTTGACTGTAGGAACAGGGGAAGGCATAGGAAGTCCTCTGATTTGGGAGGGTGATAAAAAGGGAGGAGGGGAAGGAAACTGATGTAGGGAAGGGACCAGTACATGGAACAGACTAGATTTGACATCTGTAGCTTCTTCTAGAAACAAAGATTTTACTCAGAGAATAGTTAGGTTTGTAAAATAGATAATTCATTAGTTAACATCTTGCTGTGTTTTTAAAAAAACATCTCTTTTCATCTTTGCTAGTAAACTGCTTTTATGCGGTGTTGGGGTGTTGCTAGAGGTTATTTCTCATATCTTCTCCCCCAGTGAAGGAAACTTCACTTAATTTTGAGCCAATCCACAGAGAACCAAATTTAGAGAATCCTCTTTGAAAGGTATATGAGATAAAGTACTTACAGGATTTTTTTTTGTTTATTTGTTTTATGCAGTGAAGATAAGGAATCAATTAAAAGATATCTTGGTTTTTTGCCATTAGGCAATATCTTCCATTCTCCTCATGAAATCAACTGAGGGGACAAGGAGTTATTGAGAGTTATTTTAATTTGAAATGATGTTTTGTTTTGTTTTATGTTTTTATTCAGTTTAAAGAATATAAAGTTTTAGAACTATTAAATTATGCTCTTCATAGAGTCATTTTTAGAAACACAGAACAAAATCCAAAAATGTGAATGAGCTTTGATTGGCCCATAAGAATGGATGCCTTATGATGCTCAATAATGACATTGCTCCAGGCTTCCCCCAGCTGGGACTCATTGATCGGAGAGGGCTCAGGGATGCTCTCTTAGTTCTCCAGTAGGAAATTCCATGGCTGGTTATCCAGATTTTCATCGGGATCTCTCTAGTAAGGCACCCACCTGGGGCAAGCGATAGTCTTGATTATAGCTTGGAGGGTAGGTTAAATACATGCTCTTTAATCTAATTTGTCTTCATTTTTTCATCTCTTAAGTGGGAACTGTAATACTTATTTCTCTTATAGCTGTTATGAAGTTTAAGTATGCTAAAGTAGATAAAGAGTTTAGTATTGTTCTTGACTTATAATAAATACTGTAAGTTAAGGCTAGTATTATCAATCCTCAGCGATGTTAGTAATGCTCCTCCATGGGTTATGTCATTTCAAATGCAGTACAGCCGTGTTAGATGACATCAGGCTCTGTCTTGTCCTCTCTTTATATTATAGGTCAAGTCATGCTTCTCATTTGTATAAAGGTCTTATTTATATGGTATTAGGTATGTACCTCTCTTCCCTGACACATGATAGTCTTTCAATAAATGCCTGCTCTTGATCTTGTCATTGTGATACTAGACAAAAAATCCCACCCAGTTACCAAATTTTGCAAAGCCTGACTATTCTCAAAGTATATTGATTTTAACTTTTTCTTAAATAGGAAGGCTGTTTATGGAAAAATTTCCCCAAAGGCTGCAATCCCTAATGGGTTCAATGTGTTTTATGTCTAAAAACCACAAACTTGGACCAAGAGGAGGCCAGCACTGTGAGTTATCTATCTTGCAGGTGTGAGTAGGAATGTAGTACCCAGAGTCTTTGCTCTTTTGGGAAGATTTTTTCAGGGGTGAAAACCAGTGGTGAGGGCAGCATACATGATGGCACTCAGTATTCTCTGGGCTTGTCACAGTCTGGAAAAAAGTATCTTGCAGCTCTGGCAGTGAGAGCCAGCCTTCTATAAATGTACCAAGGACCTCACAGTGTGTTGGAGCAGAGACTGAGGGTGCAGCAGATACCTGCTGGTGCCTCAGCCACATTGCTTTGGCACCCACCATTCCTACTCAGCCCTATCCTGTGGCTTCTGCTGCAGGGACCTGTGAACTTTTGCTTAGGGCTTTCTCTGGCCACGGAAGCCCTCTTAGCCCAGGTCCGGGGCAGGCAGGGGACTTAGCCCTTGGAACTGAAGGACTTGAAGACTAAATGCCAATCTCCTTTGCCTTTCACGTGGGGAAACTCCAAGGTGTGTCCTATTGTTCCCTGCTGTGACTGAGTCCCAACTTTCCCAGATTGGTGCCATGCTTGATAATATTCTCTTTATCTGCTTTCTTCTCTTTCCTTTCTCACTTCTCTACTCCCTAAGCAATGATTCCGAGGATTGGCTCGCGGATAAACTTATATCCTTGTCTCAAAGATGGCTTTGGAGAAACTCAACCTAAAACAAAGGACCCACTATCATTGCTTCACTTTCTCAACCCATAATTATACTGTGTCCTGTGGAAACTCATTCCCTAGAATCCCCCTTCTCTGTATCTCATAGGAAGGAGGGAATGAAGGAGGGGGCTTGACATAATAACCATTCACAATATGGATGATTTCAACCCCTTCATCTCATTCATATCTTGTAGAGTGCTATGATGTAGTATTTCCATTTTAGAGAGGAGAAAACTGAGGCCAGAGGATTAAGTATCTTGATTGAGGCAATGCAGCTTCTAGATGACATAGGACTGGATCCCAGGTTTTCTTACTGTTTGAAAATGTTCTTGTTTCCAGTTCGTTTCTGAAGGCATGAACAGATCAGGGGAGGAATAGCGTACATCCTTGTATTCTGTGTTAGGCATTTAAAAAAGAAGCATGATATGGCTCCAAATATTTCATGTTATGAATAGAATAAAGTACAACTCCATCCTATGGCCTGAACGGTCCTACCTGATCTGGTGCCTACTTATTTCTCTGATTTCACCTTATACCATTCGCTCCCTTCCATGCACTGTTCTAGCCAAACTGACCTTCCTTCTGTTCCAGGCACACAACAAGCTCATCCCCGACCTGTGCCCTTGCTGGCTCCTCAGCTTAGAATATTCCTCAGATCTTTGCAGGGCCACCTCCTCATGAACATTCTTGTCTTTGTGGAAATATGTCTTCTTCAGAGGAGAAGTCCTACTCCTCTGTGAGCTAAAGCTAAGTCCTCCTGTCCCCCATTTGTCTCTCCCGGTCTTTGCCCAGGCATTCTCCCTCCAGTTCTTCTTTTAAGATTATATTCTCACTTGCTTCTTGCTTGTTTCCCAGCCCTACTAGCTGTAAGCTGATTGAGGACAGGGACCTCACTTGTCTTGTTCATGTTTTCCCAGGGCCTAGAACAGTGCTGGTACACAGTTGTCAAATGAACACAAAATGAAGGCGAGGCGGTAGAGAAGAAAAATTCTAAGCAAGTATATGAGGAGGACCTTAAAATATATTTTGTATATAACTAAGATTTATTTAGCTAGCTCTTTGTAATCAGCAGAATTAATATAACTTGAAAGCAAATGCATCTTGCTGACATTTGGGACCTGTGTGTATGCATTAATACCAATCAATTTAAGTGTGGGTTTCACAGCATGCCATTTGGATGAGAAATGCTGGAAAGGGAGAAGGTGGACAGCTTCTTAGCTTCTTTTTTTTCTGGCACATTTAACACCATTCCAGTAAATTGGGCTCTGGGTTTAATTAAATATTGCTTGGGGTAGGGATAAGGGGTGTAGAGAAAGTCTTAACAATTCTTCTTACCTTGGACTTCACTTAAAAAAAAAACAACAAAGATATTGTGGTTAAAAGGCTTACTGTTTAAGTCCTCTGAAATCTAGTTTTTGGGCTTCCTTATCTCTTTTACTTTGATATTTGCATTTTTGGTCAATGATTTTTTTTTAGGGAGTTGAGAGATAGAAAATAATACACCTGTGCTCACATATTTGTTTTGGTAACATTCCTTACTTTCCCTGATTATGAGATTAACTATATTCATCTGGAAATTTAGAAAGTAAAGAAAATGTAAAGAAGAAAGTAAAAAGTATCCATAAGTCTATCCATGAACAGTGACTACTGACATTTTGATGTGTTTCATTCTAGTTGTTTTGCTAGGGTTCTGAATATCTGTGTACTGTGGTTCTTTAAGTAGAAGATGCTATCTGTTGTTTCCACTAAACATTCCACTGGAATGTTGTTTTACTTACTGTATTTCAAGAAAAACAAAGTTAAAGATATTTTTCTTTCTTTTTTTTTGCTAAAACATTGATAATAATGTACCATTTTCTTCTTACAAAATTTGGGACTATGTTCCCTTGTTACTTTTACTCTAAAATTTTTTTAAATATATTTTATTGATTATGCAATTACAGTTGTTCCATCTTTTCCCCTTCACTCCCCTCCACCCTGCACACCCCCTCCTACCCACATTCCCCCCCTTTAGTTCATGTCCATGAGTCATACATATAAGTTCTTTGGCTTCTACATTTCCTATACTATTCTTACCCTCCCCCTGTCTATTTTTTACCTACCATCTATGCTACTGATTCTCTGTACCTTTCCCCCCTCTCTCCCCTTCCCACTCCCCTATTGATAACCCTGTATGTGATCTCCATTTCTGTGGTTCTGTTCCTGTTCTAGTTGTTTGCTTAGTTTGCTTTTGCTTTTGTATTAGGTGTGGTTGTTAATATCTGTGAGTTTGCTGTCATTTTACTGTACATGTTTTTTATCTTCTTTTTCTTAGATAAGTCCCTTTAACATTTCATATAATAAGGGCTTGGTGATGATGAACTCCTTGAACTTGACCTTATCTGAGAAGTGCCTTATCTGCCCTTCCATTCTAAATGAAAGTTTTGCTGGATAGAGCAGTCTTGGATGTAGGTCCTTGTGTTTCATGACTTGGAATACTTCTTTCCAGCCCCTTCTTGCCTGCAAGGTCTCTTTTGAGAAATCAGTTGACAGTCTGATGGGAACTCCTTTGTAGGTGATTCTCTCCTTATCTCTTGCTACTTCTAGAATTCTCGCCCATCATTTTAATCTTGGGTAATGTAATTATGATGTGCCTTGGTGTGTTCCTCCTTGAGTCCAAATTCTTTGGAACTCTTTGAGCTTCCTGGACTTCCTGGAAGTCTATTTCCTTTGCCAGATTGGGGAAGTTCTCCTTTATTATTTGTTCCAATAAGTTTTCCACCTGTTGCTCTTCCTCTTCCCCTTTTGGTACCCCTATAATTTGGATGTTGGAATGTTTAAAGATGTCATGGAGGTTCCTAAGCCTCTCCTCATTTTTTTGAATTCTTGTTTCTTCATTCTTTTCTGATTGGATGTTTCTTCCTTCTGGCCCACTCCATTGATTTGAGTCCCAGTTTTCTTCCCATTGCTATTGGTTCCCTGTACTGTTTCCTTCATTTCACTTAGCATAGCCTTCATTTTTTCATCTAATTTGTGGCCAAATTCAACCAATTCTGTGAGCATCCTGATCACCAGTGTTTTGAACTGTGCATCTGATAGGTTGGCTCTCTCTTCATCACTTAGTTGTATTTTTTCTGGGGCTTCGATTTGTTCTTTCATTTGGACGTTTTTTTTTGTTTTGTTTTGTTTTTTGTCTTAATGCGCCTGTTATGTAGTGAGGGGCAGAGTCTTAGGTATTCACCCAGGAGGGGTAACCCACATTGCTGTGTTGTGATGCTGAATGTGGAGAAGGGGTCTGAGAGGGAACAGTGGCACTTGTTCTTCTCTCTGCCAGCTTTCAGTCACTGCCCCTGCTTCCCACAAGCAAATTGGGCCCTTCTGGTGCTGATCCCTGGGTTGGTTGGCTTGTGTACATTCTAGGACCCTGTGTGTCTCTCCAATGAAGAATTTTTCCTGTGAAGCTGGGAGTTTCTCCTGCTGCTGCCTCAACCCTCACAGGTGTTTTCAATCAGTGGTTTGAGGTTTTACTTCCCCCAAGCTGGAAACCTGGGTTTTGAGGTCAGTCTTGCTCCCGAGTTTTTTCTCCCGGTTTATCTACAAGTGAATGTAGGACTGCCCACTCCACCAGCTGCCACCACAGTCTTGCCAGCCAGCTGCAGCCTTGCAGTAAGTCCTCTCTGTGCCCATCTCCGCCCCTCCTACCCATCTGGATGAGTGTATCTTCTTTAATTTGTAGGTGGTCGGACTTCCATACAGTTTGATTTTCTGTCAGTTCTGGTTGTTTTTTTTTAAATTGTTGTTGTCCTTCTTTTCCTTGTGCAAGAAGGCACAGTGTGTCTACCTATGCCTCCATCTTGGCTGGAAGTCTCACTTTCACTCAAAAATTAAGTCAACATCACTTTTGGCCAAGCATAGATGTATAGATTGCCCCTATGATGGGCTGCTTCCTATAATGTGCACTTCAAATCTCAACCCCAGTGGCATCTTTCTCTGTAGTCTAAAGTCAAAACATATTTAAAAATAATGGGATTTTATCTACATTTTCTACTTGGTTAAACTTTTAATTTTTCTATATTGACTGCCTATCATAAGTTGCTCTTGAAATTCAGCCAGAAGATTTTACTCATGTATTTTCAGTGCCTGAATAATAGTCCTTCATAATACATGAATCAGTCACACCAAACTCTTCTAGCTTTAAAGATTTCATGATATATTTGGTGAGACTGGGCACCATTCACATATGTATTGCAAGAAATGACAAGTATGTCACAATTTAATCTATTTGGCAGCTTGTAAGTTCTTTTTGATATAAATTATTAAATGCATCTTAATTTAAAATATGTATCCAGCTGTGAAAAAATATGCCATAGAATCAAAGGTACATGATATATGTGTAACAATGTGAATGTCTTTATTTCAGAATGGTGGTTTTCAACTCTGCCAGACATTAGAATCATCAGGATATTAAAAATAAATCTGTGCCATAATTATACCCTCAGACCTTCCAGAGAGGCTCAGGGAGTAATATTTATTTAAAACACACACACACACACACACACACACACACACACACACACACACACATACACACACAGAAACACTTCTCAGATATTTCAATGAGTAGCCAGGATTGAGAACAATGATTTTATAGGTCATATGCCAGGATTACTCTGAGGGTGGGAACTATCTTTATTTGGGAAAATACCTTGATAAGCATTGTGGGATAGGAGGCAGGACCCAGAGAGAACTGTTGTTCAGGACCTCACCTGTAAGAGTTATGTGGCTTGCATAGGAAAATAAGAGAATTTATTTTATTGCTTTTAAAAGAGGAGAGGTAGAGAGAAGAGGGAGGATGAAGAAAGATGTGTCTATGAAATGTGATGCTGATTAATGTAACAGGCACACGGCCAGTGAAAATATCCTTTAGTGGGGTGGCTAAAAATAATTTAAAAAATGACAATACTTAATGTTCAGTTTGAAATAGTTTGCATATTGTTAAATGAACTTCTTCACCTTCCTTCCAAATTCTTTTTTTAAAAGATTTTCCTTATTCATTTTTAGAGAGAGGGGAAACGGGGGAGAGAGGGAGAGAAACATCAATGTGTGGTTGTCTCTTGCCTGCCGCCTACTGGGGACCTGGTCCACAACTCAGGCATGTCCCCTGACTGGGAATTGAACCAGCAACCCTTTGGTTCACAGGCAGGCACTCAATCCACTGAGCCACACCAGCCAGGGCTTCCTTCCAAATTCTTGATTCTATTGCGCTCTTGAATGGTTTGTGTGGTTTTTTTTTTTCCTAGTGGAAATTGAGGAAGTTGCTAAACTAAAAACCTAAATTCTGGGTTGATAGAGGATAGGACTGAAAAGGATCCTGGAGTTGAGGTGATGATGAACATATCACCCTTCAGGAAAGGATTTTGTTTTTCATTAAGGTATGCAATTGATGGCTTAAGCCAATTTAGTTCAACATGTAAATCCAGGAAATCTTAACTTACCACGTAGTCCAACACATGTGAACATGCCCCTATATCTTTGTATTCATAGTTTAAAATAAATTGGGATCATACTGTATACCCAGTTTTTTAAAAAAGATTTTATTTATTTCTTTTTAGAAAGCATAAGGGAGGAAGAAAGGGAGGGAGAAAAACATCAATGTGTAGTTGCATCTCATACACCTCGTACTGGGGACCTGACCCACAACCCAGGCATGTGCCGTAGACTGGGACTCGAACCGGTGACCCTTTGATTCGCAGGCCTGCACTCAATCTACTGAGCCACACCAACTAGGACTGTATACAGTTTTGTATCCTGTTTTCTTTGCTTAGTATGATGCCTTAAACATTTTCCCACATCATTAATTATTCTGAGAGAGCTTGAATTTTAATTGATAGTCTATCTTAATAATCATACTATAATTTATTTAAATACTATCTTAAGGGACATAGTACAGGACAGTGTAAGTACTCAGGCTGTGCAGCCAGAGGCTCTGCCTTCCCTGCACTAGCTGCATTGCTTGGGCAGGCATGTAGGCACCACTGCTCCTGCGCTCACACAGTGTTACCCTGCACTAAAGGAGCTGCAGTTTCAGTGGCTAAAAGTGGGTGCAATTGTTTTCAGTTTGTTACTTAGTGAGTTTGAATCCCAGTTCACCTGTTATTAGTATTTTACAATTTATTATTCTCAGATCAACTTTTTCAGGATTGAAATGTTAATTTATTTGAGTGAGTATGTGTCCATGTTGCTATGTTGACAAAGCAAAATCATGAATCATTGTAGAGAAAGCAGATCTGCCTCAAAGAAGTGGTACTGGCTCATCTGCATGATAAAGTAAATTACCTACCTAGTTCTTTGAGAGCAAATACTCCACAGTTACCTACCAAGTGGGATCAAACCCATCTGCAGATGTTCAGGTGAGAAATCTAACCTAGAATAAGGTAGTGAATTGCTTATAAAAAGGAAAGCAGAAAACCTGTGAGCTGCCAATTGCCAAGAGGTTCATATTAGGATCTTATTAGGGAGTGATTTAGAGTAACTGAGCATCATCAGTGTCATAATCGTGATGAGCGTGGCACAGGAGGTACTGGGTACCCAACCTGCCAGATAGTCTGGGCAAGTTTACTGGGCTGTGCATGAGAACCACGGCGAACAGTTTACACTCAGCCCTAATGGCCACTTCTCAGCAGATCATTTCATTAACAAAATCGGCATAGCAATTATAATGGTTTTATTTTTGAGTGGGAAGAGGGAAGAATTTAGTGAAAAGAAGTTCATGTTCTTTGCTTTCACTCTTTAGAAGATAAAGAAGATGATATCTTCTGAGTGCTTTGAAATGTCCTCTATGTAAAAGGTTTGCTGATCCGGTATTAAGTGATCTCAAGATCTCTGCACACATCAGGCTGCAAAATATTCCTGTGGCTGCCTTCTGTCTGTCTCCCCCTACCCCCTCATAGGGGTCACCTGCTTACCTGCAGCACGTCTGCAGAGATGCTGTGGTGAGAAAGGGTCACGTCTGGTGCATCTGTCTGAGAATGCGAGGTGAGCAGAGGAAAGAGGAATTCACAGCTAAATCTTAGGTGAGAGAGACCAAGGTGGGAGGGCAATTTAAGGGTGGGGAACTTATGAGGTGTTAGAAGCAAACTCCTCCCTGACTCAGTTGGCTAGGCAGCCAGGACTGTGAGCTAAAGGAGGAAGAGGTGGTGAATGGACTTCCAATCCAAATCAGAAAGCTGCAGGTGAGGAGGCAGATGGTCTCAGAGAGACCTAGATACCATTTGACTTTGTTAAAGATATTTGGAGAGTATAGAATAAACTTAAAAATAGCACAGCTGTACAGACCAGACTTTGGCTCAGGGGAGAGGAAAGAGAAAGGCAATGGCAGAGATCAGTAGCCTTGAAAACAAATGCTTTCCAGGAAGCCAGAAGTAAGATCAGAGAGTAAGAATTAAAGGGCTGCAATGGGTAGACCTTCTGAAAGGGAAGACCTGCAGGAAAGTGGGTATGTGTTAGCAAAGCCACAACATCCAACAAGAAGCCTGGAGATGGGGGTTGTAGCTATGTACCATTGGGGTTTAACAAAAATAATTTATTTTTATTGAAAAGTCTTTCAAAACCACAGGGAAGACCCCAATTCCATCTTCCTTTCTACGTGTACACTCTCCTCTTTTGACAAAGTATCTAATAGAAACTTACAGTGATTACAAGTTACTCCTAAATACATCTGCCTATACCTCCTAAGAACAGGACAAGTTTTTATGCAACCACTGCTCTATTATGGCACCCAAGGACAAAATATTAATTCAGTGACATTAAAACAGAGTCTAAGCTCAAATTTCCCCAGTGCTCCCTAAAATGTTCTTCATAATCATCTATCCTTCACCCCACAATCCAGGCTCTAATCAAGATACATGGATAGCATTTGGCAGTTATGTCTTAGGAAAGTTCCATTACTTTCCTTTTTCTCCTTCCTTCCTTCCTTCCTCCCTTCCATCTTCTCCTCCTCCCCGTTCTCTTTTTCTCTCTCTTTCTTCCTCCCTTTCCTCCCTCCCTTTCTTCCTGTCCCTTTTTTTTTAAAGTTGGATTTACTGGGGTATAATTTACATAAATATAAAAATATTTTAGAAAGTCCAGTCCTTTTAGTGTACAGTTCTATTAGTTTTGACGAACACACAATTGTGTTATTACCATCACAATGTAAGAGCCATACAGTTAGATTACCCTTCAAAATTCCTTTGTGCTTCTTGGCTGTCCACCTTTCTCTACCCCCTGGCCCTGGCAGCCGTTGATCTATTTTTTTCCCTATAATTTTGCCTTTTCCAAAATACCTTAAAAAGGGAATCATATAGAATATAATTTTTTGAGTCTGTTTTCTTTTGCTTAGCATAATTCATTTGAGATTCACCCATGGTGTTGCATGTGTTAATCACTTGTTGCCTTTTATTACTGGGTGTACTATACGGATGTACTGTATTTTGTTTATCCAGTTGATACTGTATTTTGTATTAAACAGTTGAAAGAAATTTAGGTTGTTTTCACTTCTAGGTGATTAAGAATAAAGCCACCATAAACATCCAGGATACATTTCATGTGAGCCCATATTTTCATTTTTGTTTGGTAAATAAATACCTAGGGGTAGGGTTGCACTTACCAGTATGAATTCATCTTTATAAGAAACCATCAAACTACTTTCCAAAGTAGTTGTACAGTTTTACATTTCTACAATCAATATTTGAGTTCCAGG
>PVKM010006121.1:0-45334 GCA_004027735.1 Carollia perspicillata | reverse complement strand
AAAATGACCTAGCTCTCAGCTTAGGAACTTACTGACTTAAGCTACAGAGAAACTCCTTCATTTTCCATTCTCTGAGGGCGTGTTGATTCATCATCCTTTTTGGCTTTCCCTTTCCTCAGTGAATTTTCCCAGTAAAATTATGGGCACAGGAAGGGATCACTTTACTTTAAATAGCCTGAGAATTAGTTGAATTATTATCTCTCAGTGATTTTAGCCATGAAGTTAGTCATGGCTGTTAAGAAGTTCAACTTAGAATTGACAATAGAACTAAACTTTTTCTTAAAAGATCCTAAACATTTCAAACCCAGCGAAGTTTTGCAGCAATCAAGAAAGCTTTCCCTTAGTCAGGAGAGGAAGGCAGGGAAGGCCCGGGTGAGGGCACAGGGACCTAATTATGGTCCAAGCAATACGGGAACAATCAGCACCGTCGCTGTTCTAAGACCGGCCCCATTTGGTCTTAGGGCTAAATGGTGGTACAGCAGCAGCCTTTTATTTGCTCTTTGCCACAGCCCTACCTTACCTCTTTCTCTTCCTTGTCCCTTTTATTCAAAAGAAAGCATCAGTGATAGACCACAACATATCTTATTTTCAATATTTTAGCTTGCTAAACACGTACGCAGAGGTCAGTGTCCTTTGCATCCTAGCTTTTCCCCGTCTTTGGTTTGGTCCCCCTGCCTCCCAAATCCAAGCCAGCCTCTCTCGCTCTCAAGCTCGCTGTCCTCTTTTCTCCCTGCCCTGGAGATTTAATCTTGCAGGGTTTTATCGCCTAACCACCAGATCCTGCTTGGTTGCTAAGAGGATCACTCTCAGAGGGTCTCATTAAATAGTTTTAATACATTGTCAGGAAGTCTTCAAAACAAGGCCATTTGATGCAAACAGGAAGTAATTTTATACAAAAATGTGCCTATGGAGACAGGGAAATGAAGAAGTTCTAGCTTTAGGCAGAAGAGAAACCCAGCTGTGTGTGAAATAGCTCTAAGAGTATTAATAGTCGGCCTACAGTTGTGATGCGTCTAAAACACAGCAAGGATAGGAAGGGGACTGCCACCACTGGCCACACACGTGCTAGGTTTTCACATGCATTAGTTTAATTCCATTCCACAAGTACTGAGCACCCACAGCGAGTCCAGGTGCTATGACACCTGCCAGGTACAAGGGCATACCCGATTCCTGCCCTCACAGAGCTTGCAGTTTAATGGGCAAGAGACACAATGCAGTGTGGCATGAAAAGAGCTACAACAGGACCACAAAGTGAAGTCAAGGCTCGTAGGAGGATCCTGCCCGGACAGAGCAGGGAAGACTTCGGGGGGCAGGGACATGTCAGCTGGGGACTGCAGGCTGGGCAGGAGTTATCCAAACCAAAGTGAGAATTGGGAGAGAAGAGGAGAGTTTAACCTTAACCACAACCCCACAAAGTCTGTGTGACTGCCCTGCTTTCCCAGCAAGAGATCCGAGCCTTGTAGGGGTTAAACGGGTTACCCGAGGCCTCAGATCCAGGCAGCCGTACAGGTAGGCTAGGTCCTCAGGACAGTCTTAGCCCAAGGCTAGGCTGGCTTCTTGTGCTACACCAGGCCCCTGGCTACTCCTCAGGTCTTCACCTGTTCTAAGCCTTTAGAGAAGCACCTGACAGGATGGAACTGTCTGGCCAGAAAGGAGGTCAGGACAATGCTGACCTGTGGGAATTTTATCACTAAGCATCGAGGCCTCAACAAGGGCACCTTTCAAATCACTTCAGAGTTCCTGAACATTCTATGTGCTTAGGACAAATCCTAGTGTTCAAGCAGCACATGGTAAGTAAACTTGTTCCTGGAAAAGTACATGCAAATGATTTTTAAAAGTAGAAGACAAGCTTTATTTAGAACAGATCTGTCATGAGTACCTCTAAGGCAAAAGCTTTTATAAACACAATAACATCCCTTGCTCTTCAAACGAGGCACACCTGGATTACCAGGAGCTAGCTTTCCTATCACAGCAAATCCCAGGAGATAAGACTTAACTGTCAGAGACAGACTCGGGGGGAGGAGGGGGACCTTGATAAAACAGTTTGCTTTTATTTTGGCCCCGTTCATAGGCTCGAAATACTCTGTGGAACAAATTAAGTGACTGACGTAAATGTCCATTACTAACTATATTTATTTAAAACCTAATGGCAAAAGGCAAACATTGTAGATATATTAATGAAGAAATAAAACAAACATGTGATTTCTTTCTTTGCTCAAGGACGTTGAGCTTGTTTGGAAGCCTGCTTGCCAGATTTGAGGCCAACTTCTTACAGGTACCAATAAAGGCCTTTCCAGGCAAAGAAAATTTTCATTCTGTATAAACTAAGGTGGAATGCAGAGAGCATGCCCAGGACATATAGATGTAGAGAAGTCTCTTTATCTGAAGTCTGTTTGCTATGCAGGTAACAAAAAGTACCACTCCTAATGCTTTACTTTTCATTTGGAGCCCAGGACGTCAGATGAGGCAGTGAAGCCTTCAGAAGGCACAGACTGTGCTTCTTTCAAAGGGATTAGAGTAACGTGTATAAAGTGTGCAAGGTTCACATGCCTGCTGACCGGCATAGATATTTCTGGAAGCCCTGTGAAAGCCTCATTGTGTGAGGCACTTTTTCCTCAGCTCTTGCCTTCTTTGTACAACGAAGATCAAAAAGCCCTCTGTTGGGGGAACCATTTCTGACGATGGCCCTCTTGGACGTGAGCAGGTGGCCAATGCGAGTCTCGCTCGGGACACCCTGCAAAGGCCTGCTCTCTCCCCTTTTCCACACCAAAGACATTTACCCTCACCTAACGCGGAAGTGAGCGTTATCTCAAACCACACCAAGGACTAGTCCCAACTCCCTTAAGTCTGAAAAACAGACATGCTGTGATTCTGCCATCCCACCCGGATCTGCTGTGTCCGTCTGCTGTTGGAGTTTATCTCATCGGAATTCGCCCGGCAGCAGACCTCTCTCACCTCCGTGCTCCCCCGCTGCTCACCACACGCCCCCGCCCCGCACCATCACCACCACCACCGCAGGGGGAAACTTCGATGTAAGTCAATGAGCTATAAACCAGGCCTGCTATTTATTAAATTTAGAGGGTTCGCATTTATATTATCATATTCCGGGCTGGCAACTAGCCAAGATAGCTTCCTGTTTTCTGCCTCCACAATCTTCCCACTCTGACCCCCAACACACTCACACACTAGAGCCCTTAACCGAGGAGTAACAAGAACACTGCGCATCATTTTAGTTCTTAGATTTTAACTTCAACTGCCTCTCCTTTTCAACAAGGCTGAGGTGGTGACCGGAGATAAATCAAGACGGGAGAGCAGGAAGGGAACCAGCCCATTTTGCCCCTGTTGCTCTTCCTAGCCCAGCCTAGTGGTCAAGAGCACTGACTCTGGAGCCAGGCTGTCCAAGTTCAACACCCCAGAATTACACTTGCTAGCCCTGAGCCCTTGGCCACTGTACCTCTAGGTCCTAATCTGTAAAACAAGGAAGGAAATAGTACCAGCCTCAGGCTCGTTATGAGGACTTAACGTGTGTGAGTATTCAGCACACTAGCTATCATTACAGCAGGTGAGATAATCTCTGGTTTCAACCAGTAAAGGTTGCTGCTTTCTAAATTAAGAAGAAGAAATAAAGCAGGATTTAAACACTTGTTTATTTTTCCTTGACACTGCTTTCAAGGGTTTATTTTTTTTTAGTTTAATGTTGCATTGGAGGCATGGGGAGTATTTTGGGGCTTATGCTCCAGAAAAGCTACGCATGGCTGAGAGACTTTTACAAAGTAAATATAAAGTTGGATGGATCCTCCTTCTGTGGATGTGAAGAGACTAGAATTCAGGCAGGTTCTCCTGAGATTTCTTTGTGAAAAGATGAACTGTCCAGCTAGGTCAGGAAGGCTAATAACCTATGAATAAATCTCTCTTCAAATCCTGTTGTTGGACGAGAGGCTGTTACGTTGTGGCTTTTCTTAGAAATAATTGATGCTGTTACATCTCTAGAATCCTTCATCCTAAGAGGAAAAGGCTTCCTCCATAACTTGCCCCCTTATTTACATTCTATCCCCATCTAAATGGTATTAAACATCCAGTCACAGAAAACCACTTGGTCTAAATGTAATACGCAAGTACATGCAGCCACCATGCCTGCCAGACAGTGAGTGCCCAGATTAAAGGTTGAATGAACTGCTGAACAAACAAATGAATGAATGAAGCAGTTCAACAGCCAAGCAATGAACTGTTGTAGTAGAAAACATATTTCACTTGGGAATAATAAGAAATGACTTTCCAGACAAAGCCTAACCTAAGAGTTATGATTTCCACACATGAAGCTAGGAAGTAATGAAAAAGCTCTCCCCACCCCCATGTAGTACAATTTTACAGACAATCACAGGCACCCTAGAGCAGAGCTCTGAGCAAAAGGCACCCTGGCACTAATTTGCATTGCAAAGAGTTGCATTTGCAGCATTCCCAGTGTTTGCTCACTTCAAGAAGTAGGACAACCATGGTCTTGTTTAATCAGTAATTCTGTTTTTCTGAAATTAAGAAATTAAATGAAATTAAACCCTGACTTTTCTAAGCCAATGAATACCTAAAAGCAAAACTCTAGGACCTGTTCTTGGACATGATTTTCTCCTGCCTCCAACCTACACTGTCAACACCTGGGATGCAGGTGAGCTGCAAGGGTCCCCGCTTCTCCACTCTTCAGGTCTGAGCCTGACCTCAGAAGCTCTTTGCTGTTGCCGTTCTGGCCACTGGCCAGGCCAACAGCTCAGCTCAGCAAACATTTGTTTTATTACCCTATGACAGGCGGCTCTCTCAAGAGCTCTCCTTCCTAACCTCTCTGAGGAGAATTGACTTTGACCTCTCCCCACCTAAAGACAAATGTCAGACACCTGGTCAGCAAAGAGTCCCACCCTTTACTTTACAGAGTCAAAATATTCAAGGGTCAACCTTCTCTCCCTTGTTGGACACCTCAACTATTTGGCTGAAATGTATACATACCATGCATTGATCTGTTTCATCTCTGAACTTGCCTCACATTGATTGTTACCTTTTTCTGGTCTGAAAATTCCAACCTTCGGCATTGTGAGTAGCTAGTGTGATTCTTCTCCAGACTCTGGGCCCCCCCACAACCTGCCGGACCCTTCTCAGCATATCTAGAGGTGCTGCTTATCTTGCCCTTGTAGATTTAGAGAGAAAAATAAATTGCTTCAGTTCAGAGTCTTCTTACAGAGATGGTCTACTCTTTTCTCTGCTTTCTTTTTCACTTCTTTTACAAAACTTCTCCCTCTGTGCTAATCTGCCAGTGGGAATGAGAGGCCATTACAGGCTGGGTACGGCTGGAGCAAAGCCTGAGGACACCTCTGATACCCGCCAACACAGCGCCACTCCACCATTATCACAGACCACGCACGCACAGGAAGGCGGAGCAGTAACTTAGGAACGCCCAATAAGAGTGGAACGCTCTGCCATATTCGAAGTTTCACAGCCGAACTACAATTAATTCATGAGAAATAATTAAATATAGGTGACCCCTGAACAACATGGGGTTTAGGGGGACTGAGCCCCATGTGGTCAAAAATCTGCATATAACTTGACTCCCCAAAACTGAACAGCTAATAAGCTACTCTTGACTTGAAGCCTTAACAATAACCTAAATAGTTGATAAATACATATTTTGTATGTTATATGTATTACATACTGTATTTTTATAATGAAATAAGGTAGAGAAAAGAAAATGTTATAAGGAAAAATACATTTAAAGTATTTATTTTTAAACAAGCCATGTGTAAGTGGACCTGCACTGTTCAAACTCATGTTGTTCAAGGGTCAGCCGCAGTTTCTAGTCTATGTTCTGAATAGGCTTCCTACTTGTTTTGTTTTGTATGGTCTCATGCAAGAATGTAGAATGCCTCAGGAGGCAGAGAAATCTTCTAAAACAGGCTTTGGAACAGAAACAGGAGCTAACATCTGCCATTAATGTGCACTAAAGGAAACTGGAATGAAATATATTTTCTTAAAATTTCAGACTGGGTCCTTCCAAGTGTGCCTGGACTAATTTAGAAAGAGACTAGATTCAGCAATTAAAACGTTGATGCTCTATGTTTAAGATCCAAACAATTGCAAATAAACTTGGCATTCTCCTTCTGTTTTCCACTATATTCTTTCCAACTTTGAAAATGCTTAGCACACCAGTGGTATTGTTGGAAGACCAATAACATGAACTACAGAGGAAAGATTTGCCATTCATTGATAATGATCACTTGTTAAAAGCTAGCTGCTTACTTAAAACATTCCATGAGAATGCTATAGAGCCCTCCTCTACATGCTACTCAAAGTTTAATACCTAACCACACTATGGTCCAGTGCCTTCAGCTCTGTCCTGCCCTGCAGCATGTACCCAAGCTTCTCACAAGTTAATGGGTCATTCATCGCACTGGATTTTTCTTAGCTCACCCACTCTCCTAGAGTGCAGGATTTACTGCCAATATTTTCAGTCTTCCACAAAACTAATATCGCACTATCAGGACCTGGTATACTCTGAGAACATCCAGCAATCATAATTCTACATTTAGACATTCAAATCCAAGAAATATTAACCGAAAAGGATAAAAGCTGGAACAAAGGGGAGCACTATATATAGTTCTAATTGATCTATTTTGGCTGTTTCTGCTTCCGAAAATTTAGATAGTGACTCAAAATAAATAAAGGCATTAAAAGAATAAAAAAGAAATGATCTTTTAATGAAGATGTTTAATTTCAGTGGCTTTCCAAAAGCTACCCAATTTAATTCTCCCAACAAACCTGCAAGATCAGCATTGCCACACTCCTTTGACAGATAACGAAATTGAAGCTCGCACAAGTCACTTGCCTAGTTTACATTTACTAAATGGGTCTATAAGCATTAAAAGCTATATATGGAATCAAGATTCAAATCCAGGAGCACCCAACCCAGAACTTTTCCACTAACCACATACTGCCTTCCTAAAATCAATTGACAGTGCCATTATTGGATCCACCAATCAATATTTTCCCTTTCATGTGGATGATAAAGTTAAACATACATTATTAGCAGTGCTAATTCCTCAAGTAGAATTTTTCCAAGACCGCTAGTTCCAAACTTGGCTAATCACCAGAAGCGCCTGAAGAACACTTAAGACAGCTCCTAGGCCAAACTGCAGAACTGCTGAGTCAGGCAGAATCTCCGGGGATACACCCGGGAATCTTTGTGAAGACAAGAGCAAGTTTCATAATCAACCAATTAAGAAACCATTGACTCATAACAGTAGTAACAAAAACCATACTACTACTTGGAGGCACAGTGCATTATATTTTTTCAAAATATTAAAACATCCTTTGTTTCTTCTCATACTCATATGTACCTATAGGAAACAATGAGGGGTAAATATTTTTATCTTCCTTAGATGCCAGCAGAAACCATATTCAATAAAGAAGGGAAATTTGAATTATATTCCACAGCAAAAGATTGAGGAGTTTGTTGGGTATTTGCTAAACTCTCTCTCTCCCTCTCTCAGAAAGGGCTGTGTGGCATCCTCACAACCACATACCCATTGTTTGGGTTGACAAGTTTTTTGGATCGATTTCTCTAGAGATAATAAGCATACTTTCCAATATTTAATAAAAGATGTAAAACCAGTATTTCATGCATATTTCGATCATTCTCATTACATAGCCTATTTTGAAGGGTGGATCTTATGGGTAATTTTTATGATGCAAGGTTAAGGTATGTGATGAATTAAAAATACCTATAAGTATATGGAGAGTATGCCAACATAACTAGTATGCAACCAATTATGTAATATTTCTAAACATCAGAATGTTTGACAACATGTTGGCCAAATATACATGTGTATTTTCTCTTACTTTGGCATATCATGGTCATGTTGTATGTCAAAGAAACCCAGTATGAATTACTAAATCAAAAACACAGTCCAGCCCTGCCCAGGTGGACCTGTAGATTAGAATATCGTCCTGATACACCAAGGTTGCAGGTTTGACCCCAAGTCAGAACACATACAAGAATCAACCAATGAATGCATAAATAAGTGGAACAACAAATTGATCTCTCTCTCACTCTCTCTCTCTTTCTTCTAGCTCTATAAAATCAGTACATTAAAAAATTTTAAAACACAGTCCACCCAATTCAGTGTTAGGTCTCAATGGTGGTACTGGGGAGGGACTGCCTAAGAGCCTAAGGGCTTGTCTTAAAGTCTAAAGTCACCTCCATAATATCAACCAAAGTGCATTGATGGTTTTTCATGTTTTACATGTGCTTGTGCAATAGCAGGTTAAGCCTAAATTAGAAGAGCATGTAAAGGGAAAAAGCCAAAGAAATAATTTGGAACTATGCCACAGATTTAACACACAGGCCACTGAACAAAGTAAAATGTTCCCATGGAGGAACATAGGCTGTGTGTATACAACAGCAGTTAAATCAAACAGAATTATATTTTGGGGCACTGGCTGATTCACTACTGCTTATCTACAAAGGCACAGGATGGCAACAGAGAAATTCCTGGTGTGCAACTACTGTCCAAATGGTTTTATGGAAAAAAATGGGGCCAAATGCTCTGGTTCTAGTCCAATTTCCTGTGATCTGGGCAAGATCATGATTTAGGGAAGCTCATGCCTCATGCTGGCTACAGGTGTACACAGCCATGGTTTCTCATGGTCTGGCTCTATCTTTTTAGCCTCCACTCCCACACTGACAATAACCCCTTCCTTCCTCCCATCATGGCCTTTTAAAAATCAATGAAAACAAATATTCACTGGGAATTTACCAGGAATCAGCAACCATTCTATGTCCTAGAGTTACAAATGGGATAGAAACAAAAAGATCGCTTTTCCATGGAGCTTACCTTGTAATGAAGACAAGTAAATGTATATTGTGTGTGGTACAGATGGACTTCTGTCCACCAACACTGTCAAGAGTTGAGTCGTCACTGGCAGGCAGTGGCCCAAACAACGACTACATTTCCTGGCCTTCCTCACATTCAGCTGTGTCCACATGACAACTCTTACCAAAGTAATGTGAGCAGAAGTGATGTTCATCATTTCCAGGAAGAACCCGGTGTGCCTTCTCCATTTATTTTTCTCCCCCATCCTCAGTGTCTGCTGGATAGAGAAGACTCTGAGATCCTGAAGGCAGAGCTTCAAATGGAAGGATCTCAATACCTGAACCTCAGATGAAGGAAAACCACCCACCAACGAGGAACACAAGCGCTGAACTGTAAGGAAATGTGTGATAAACCCAAAACATGTTAAACTACAAAACTGCTGAGACTAATAGTCACAGGTTCTTTCGTTAACCTAACTAAACAGTTTGTCAGGTGGCCATAGCACTATGGAGAAAAATAATGCTCAGGTGGGGAATGAGGAATGAAGCAGGTGAAGAGCTGCTAATCCAAACAGAGTGGTCAAGACAGACCTCACCAAGGAAGTGACAAGAGCAGAGACTAGAAGACAGTGATGCTTTCCCCAAGCTGTGGAGAAAGAAAGAAAATGAGTGCAAGGGTGCTGAGAAGGGAGCCTACCTGTGCTGTCCAAGGAACACCAAGGGGCCAGGATGCCTGCAGTAGAGCACACAGTAGGATGGCTGCTAGGGCTTCAGGTCAGACAGGAAACGGGAACCCAGTCACAGGGGGTTTCAAAGGCCATTATAAGATCTTCAGGTGATATTATAAATGAGCTGGAATGTTATTCAGGGATTTCGAGCCGAGGAGTGAGGAGATATTATTTATGTTGTGAGAGGATCACTCTGGATTTTGAGTTGAAATGATGCTGCACACGTCTGGAGAGAGCAAAAGTGGAAGCAGTTAGGAGGTTGTTGAAAAACTCCACATGAGAGACACTGGTGGCTTAGACTAGCGCCATGACAGTGCAGGTGACAGAAATAATAGAATCTTTGTTATCTACAAGCATACAGCTAAGAGGAATTGGTAATAGGTTAGATGGGAGGTGTGAGGGAAAAGTGAGGGACAGGCTGGCAGCAACAGTTCTAAGTTTCAGGTACTTCTTGGTGACCCAAATGAAAAAATCAAGTAGACAGATTTTTGAATTTGGAGTTCAATGAAGAGGTCCAGGATGCGGGAAATTAAAAAAGAAAAAGAGGAAGTCATCAGTGTAATATGGTATTTAGATCCATGAGTCTAGATAAGCCATCTAAAAAATGAATGTGAAAAAAGAAAAGGCCCAGAAACCTCCATCATTTGGAGGTTGGTGGGAAGAAGAGGGAACAAAAGAGGTTTGAGGGGAGAGCATCTCACAAAAAATAGAAAAACACAAGGAGAATTGGGGTCTTCAGAGGAAATAAAGTGTTTCATGGAAGAGGGATATTTAATTATATCAAATATTCCTGGAGTTAAATAAAATGAAGACTGAATCTTCATATGGGACTTAGCAACATGCAGATTTTGGTTGGTAATGATAAGAGCAATTTCAGGGAAGTGGTTGGGTTTAAGAAAGAATGGAAATAAGAGAAACTAGAATTGACAAATAAAGATAAAACTTTAGTGAAATTTTGTTGTAAAGGGGAGCAGAGGAATGGGCAGTTTGTAGGGATGTGGGCTCAAGTGAAGGTTGATTTTTTTCAGGATGGGAAACATTACGATGTATTTCACGTTGATAGAGATGAAAATACATTGAGTAGAGCAGAGAAAATTAATGATGAAGTAAAAAAGAGAAGAATTGCTGGAGCCATAGTCTTGATGGGGGAGAAAGTATGCAGAGAGCAGGGAGCTGGCTTTTGATAGGAACAGAGTTGCCAGTTCATCCACAGCGGGGAGAAAGGAAGAGTCTACGGGCTCAGGCACTGGCTCCTAGGTAGAGGTGATGTGGGAGCCTGTGGGAGTCTCCTCTGATTGCTGTTTCCCCATTGAAACAAGAGGACAGTCACCAGCCAAGACTGAGAATGAAGGTATGCTATTTTGAGGAGTGAGTAGAAAGTATAAATGATCTTTTACAAGTGTGCATGAGTGAATTGGATTAGGAAGATACAGTAGGACAGCCTGGCTACACTGAGATCTTCCTTGAGTTCAGTGGACGGACCCAAATGATGGACATGAGCTTATGGACATGAGGGTGTTTTTTTTTTCTAGGCAAGGGCAGCTGTTCAAGTGTAGGGTGAGGTAGGCAGTATCGCAGCAAACCAGGGTTGAAGGTTACTGAGTGTTTAAGACACAATTAGAGAAGGGCAAGAGAATTAAGAGTTTGTAACCGAGAAATGATGCTAATGATGGTACATGGGATTTAGTTCAGGAAATTGGGGACCCTAGGGGAGTGAGGCACAGTGAAAAGCTGTGGGAGTTGATGGATTCCTGGTGCTGCTATAAACAAAGATGCTGAAGGTATTAGAGGCAGCAATCGGGAAGCATCTGATCTGGGCTGGAGGCAATGTGGTGGCTGGCAGAGAGAAAGGCCTATCAGACTGCTTCCCATTCCCAGAAGCTCAGGGCATTTCAAACTACCTTTAAATTTGCCCTTGCTATTCCTTCTTGTTGAGATAATTTAAAATCTCTTCTTTGGCTCTTATTCATTTTTCAGAGCCCGGATCAGTTGCTACCTCCTGGTACAGCTTCCCCTGATCCTCCAAGTCCAATATAATTGCCTCATGTGCTGTGCTCACATGTCTTTTACTCACCATTCATATGAAGCGCATGACGCTGTATCATCATTATCTGTTTTCAAGTCTGCCATCCCACGGCTTGTGATTTTGAATAAGACAGGATAATATTCCACTCACCACCACATTCCCCATTCGTGGTGAAGAGGTGGGCCCTAATCACCACCGCCTCTCCAGAGGCTATAAGCACTCTTGCCCTACTCTAATCCATTTCCCAGACTCTAGCCAGAGTGATTTCCTTAAAAGTGTAAATCGGATCATGTCATCCCCAGGCTTAGAACCCTTAATAGACTTTCCAATTGCTCATAAAGAGCAAATTCTTTCCATGACATACAGCGCCCTGCAGGACTGAGCCTAAGCTTAGCTCTCTAGCTTCGTTGCTCACCAGTCTCCCCTTGCCCTTTACACTCCAGCTGCCCTGGCCCCTCGGTGTTTCTAAAGTGTCATGCTTCTGTCTGGAATCCAGGTCTTCTCTTGCTCTTTCCTTCAGTCTGGCATTCTTGCCCTCCAAAGATGAGTTCATGCATCACCTCCTAGAGGATGTGTCCCCTGACCCCCAGCTGTGTGGGGGTGACATCACACGCTTTCAAAGCACCCTATGCTTTTCTCACAGCACTTAGTAGCCTTCGTAATTACATAGTCACAAGTGTGGTTAGGTTAATGTTTGCTTCCATTCTAGTCAGGAGGACCCATGAAGACGGTGGCCACATGGCTTTGGTCTTTGGTGTATTTGCAGCACCTGCTCAGTGCCTGACTCATAAAAGCACTTCATAAATATTTCTTCACTGAATGAATTTACTAAGTTAATAAATCAGCCCTGGCTGGTGTGGCTCAGTGGATTGAGCACCAGACTGCAAACCAAAGGGTCCCTGGTTTGATTCACAATCAGGGCACACGCCTGGGTTTTGGGCCAGCCCCACCCCCCAGTGGGGGTCACATGAGAGGCAACTACATATTGACGTTTCTCTCCCTTTCTTTCCCCCTCCTTTCCCCTCTCTAAAAACAAATAAATAAAATCTTTAAAATAAAAATAAATAAAATCTTCCAAAAACCTTAAAAAATATTAATTAATCAATCAATGGTTCTAGAGTTTTACTTAATTCTATAAAATACAAGCAGTTTGGTTCTCCTTATATTTTCTGCACCAAAAGAACATAATCAAATACACACACACACACACACACACACACACACAACCAGCCTTAATGAATTTTCACACAGGGCTTTAAAATACATAGCCAGACACATCGCATTGTGGCTTGTAACTTCTAAGCTATTCTTACTTATTAAAATGAAGATGATATATATGTGGCTATACCAAGGAGTATTCTCTCTTGAATGTGAGCTATCCAGGAATCTTGCTGCACTGGGTATTTCAGAGTACCTTGAGTCTGGAATCACTGCTAATTGGAGTTTTCCCGCATGAAGATAGCTAACGTAATGGAGGCAAATGTATGCATTTGTGTGTGTAAATTCAATCAAGAGTCATTCCCTAAGCCTGTCCCATATGGTGAAAAAAGGACTCTAGTTGTCTACTGTCCATATCTTAATAGAATTTTTCAGACTGTTAATGAGGTAGAAAAAATATATAGTCTCTTTAGGAAAACCCCTATTTTTTCACTTTCTTTCACACAGAAATATAAATAATAAGCATATATAAATGTGTAAAATAAGCAAAATAATAGGTATATATAACTGAATATGTCTTTTTATCTTTTCAGTTGCTTTTCCATTAAGAACATAAATAAGAATATAAGAATTCCTTAAATTATTTTGTTTTTATTTAAAAAGAGATTTCCTAGAAACTGCTTTGGAGAAATATTTTAATTTTTATTATAGAGAATTTTAAATAAAACTAAAGACAGTGCAATGGCCCCCTTGTCCCTACTGCCAACCTTTAACCGTTGTCAAAGTTCTGCCACTATTCTTTCCTCTGAAAAAACATCAGGAGGGCAAAACACAGGTCCTGTTCACGGGGTTGTTCGGCACCACTGCCCAAAACAATCTCATCACTGCTCCTCTCCGTCTCCATCACGGGAACTTCTCGAACCCGGCCAAAGCCTCACCACTTTTCCACTATGGAGAATAGACAAGGATTTCTCAGTGACCTGCTCAAAAGGATCCCCTAGTTAGAGTCTCCAAAATAATCTTACTCTATAGCAAGTACTCATACCAGAAGCATCCTGGATGACTGACAGAAATACAGTCAAGGTCATTGTAGAAATGGACGTGCTGACAGAGTCGGACACAGACGTGATGGTGATTCACAGTCTCTCTTTGTGCGCAGGCTGCCTCACGAATCCATACAAAATGTAATTCAGTTGCAGCTGTTAAAATTTACAGTTACCACTTCTTTTTTTATGATGCTGGGTTTGAACTTAAGCTGGAAATGTTACTTGTTTTTATGTTCAAGGAACAGTCTCATAATTTTTATACTTTGTCTTATATTTTGGAAATGTCTCTGAACCTGGCTATTTTCCTGACTTTTCAATAGCTTTTGGCAGAGCACATAAAAAATCTGGCTTGACTAAAGATGACAGAAATGAATATTTAAATCATTCAAAATTAAAGTAACCCAGAGAGTATAAAGATGTTCTGCATTTTCTAAGGGAGAAGAAAGGTCATTGGGCCTTTATCTTGGACTTGGTCTTGATGAAATTGGTCCTGCCCTGCCCTTGGAGCCCACAGTCACCAATAGCTGGACTTGCACCCTGCACTCCGTGTCCTAATGACTGAGCTTGCTGGCAGGCACCCAGACTCTCAGCCAGTGAAGACACAGGGTTGTGCCTCAAACCCTGTGCTCTCCCAACCTCTAACGTCTCCTCTTGGTTAAATACATCTGCAGAGATGACCTGCTCTTATTCCCACTTAGACTTATCCAGATCTCAGGCTGTTATATTCACTTTGCTTAAGGTACTCAGGTATTTACCCATTAGAAAGTGCCGATTTGGTATCCACTTCCCTGAGTTGCTGTCAACAGTTTCTTCTTGTTTAAATCCCTACTACTACACACAGTGGCGGAGCATTCATCACCTCTCTAATTTCCCTGGATTTTGCACCTCTAGCCCACCCCACATGCATCTTTATCTTGGATAACATGAGGCTCAGAAAGTCCTACGTCCTAGTAAGGGTACTTCTAACCCCTGCTCCTTCATTCATTCAATTAATAGTAATAAGTTCAAGGCACTAGATGTCAGCTGTTCTCCACTTGACCTTCCATTAGTGACATGGCAGCCTCTTTCCCGTGGACCTCTTCTTGATGCCTAGCTCCCAGCTTTCTTCTTACGGCCTTCTGAGTAAATCCTGGGTAGCACTACTTTTTCTAGAAGTAACCTCTCAAATAGCTGGCTGTTCCTATGTCTGCACTTTCTTAACTCGTCAAGTATGAAACACCAGAATTGACACCTAAATGGCAAGTGTTTCCTCTAAGCAACCCCCAGGAAAACGTCATAACCCCCCACCCCACTCTAGAACCTCTCCACTCGGAGGCTCAAACACTGGCTTTGTCCTAGTGGACGCAGACACATTCTTCATCTCCCTGAACCTCAGGAAGCAAACACGTTTTCCAACACTCATGGAAGATGTGATGAATGAAACCACCAGTGCAGATGGCTGAGCGTTTCAGAGGCACGGTGAGGCTGCCCTTTTGGCAATGATCCACGTCCTTGTGGGACTGGAGCACCAACAAAAAAAGTCCAGTAGCGCCCTGCGTTATCTTCTCCCGAAGACTGCGAGAGACACACTAACCAAGCTGCACTCTGCATCTGGGGTGTGAACCAAACACCAGCCACAAAACCCTCTCTCCTCTCTGGGCTCTGACTCTCTTCCAATCCAAGCAGCAATCGTCCGGAATCGTCCGGAACCCTCCGCACAGTCCCCGTCGAGGGACAGGGCTGAGCAGCCAGGCAGGCTGCTAGTTTTAAGAAGCTCCTGAGCTCTGGCAGAAACAATCTCTGCACCTTAACAGCTCGCTCTAGCTCACACACTTAGAAAATCATTGCCAAGTACATACAGATTTCTTGGATCACTTTCAATTACTAAGGGAAGGTACCAATTGTTAAAGAAAACTAAAAAACACCCACAATGACTGTGAAATCTTTTCATTCCCCACTCTTTAGGTAATTTGTTCTGATTGCAACTATTTCAAAAGGCAAGATTACACACCAGGGAAGCAACAAGATTTTTAAAAAGGGAAATCTGTTCCCTGCTGAGGCCTGATCAGAGAGCTCAGCTCATGTTTGGAAGCAAAAGGAAAATTTTTTTCAGTCCTAATGAAAACTTGTGAGCTATGAACACCGAGGCTGCATGGATATAGTGAGAGAACCTCCTGGGTCGTTAGGAGGTCACTAGGGGTCATTAGTGCATCAGGGATTGTTGCCATTCTTGTCTTTCCTCTTAAAGAAAAAGAACTTAGATATTTACTAAAAACTGTCCTCATTAAGATATATAAAAAGGTAGAACAAAATTGAAGTCTATCATCTTCCTTCAGATAGGAATATATATGACAACATTCGTAAGATAAAGACTCAGACATTAAGGTTTTCACACCTTGTATCTTTTTCCCCTATTTTGCCAATTCTCTTCGACAGTCAGCAACTTGCTTATCCTGCTTGGATAATGTTTTAGCGGTGGTATATAGGTTGAACATGTGCTACTTTGTTTACAAGGGATAAATTATTGTTACAATTACTGTAAGGAAAACCAGACAAATGACCTTCAGGACTTGCCAGGAAAAGCAGTGAGCCCTTCTGTGGGTTAAAATGATCCGGGCTCCGTTCGCTAAGACAGGGAGCTAGGTATTTCCCCTGGATTGGGGAAAGGGAAGGGATGGACACAGTTATGGCATTTGTCCACCACCATATTCTTACCTTGGAGTCCAATTCCCATCCAAATGAAAACATCTGAAGCAAACAGAGAGCAAGCACTGCATTTTAGACCTCTGTTACAAGAGTAGCAAGAAGAACAGCTTGAATCAATAGGTGGGTGTTCTGTGTCATTCGTTTACTCAGTGATCCTGTAGGCTTTAAGCAGGCTTCAGAGCTCATGTGTCACACCCGAAAGCCTGCATAACAACATGCAGTGCAGAGCTAAGCTGGACCACAAGTACACTGGTCTGGAACTACAGCCTCTGAAAAGGAGACGTAATGTGAAAAAAAAAAAGATTCCCATCCCCCTTGAAAAGATTATGCTTAGATATTATATGAAAAGTAAAGGATATGCCCTGGCCCGGTACTCAGTTGGTTAGAGCGATGTCCCAATACTCCAAGGTGGAGGGTTTGATCCTCAGTCAGGGCACATACAAGAATCAACCAATGAATACATAGTGGAACAACAAACTGATCTCTCTCTCTCTCTCTCTCTCTCCACCCCCGCTCTCTCCCCTCCTTATTCTCTCTCCCTAAAATCAATAGAATTTTTAAAAAATTAAGTAAAGGATAGAACTGTGCAATCTCAGAGATTCTTTCTCGCTTCACAATTCTTTGAGTACGTGAAGAAGACTTAACAGGAGAAACGTTGCTCAGGTCCAGGAAAGACCAGCAGGTGCGCTGTTGCTCATTTCATTCTTGCCAGATCATTTACAGAGCTTAAATATCTAAATGAGACTTAGTTAAATAAAAACTGACATGTTTGTAAAAGATTATGTTTACATAAAAGGCATCTCTAAGGTTTGAATTTTAAAAATAGAAAAAACATTTAAAGGTAATTGGCGAGGCTGCAGAAATCACCCAGTCCGGGACTTCTTTGTTTTACAGATGAGGAGTCTCCCAGACTCCGGGGCTAGTCCTCCCACGCCTTGGATTAGTGAGGGGCAGAGCTGGAGCCGGATTGCAGGCCAAGGCCAGCGCTCTCGTCTTTGTGACAGGGGGCCTCCCGGTTGGCAAGTCACACTTGCCTAATGAGGAAAGAGTGTCACCTAGTGGCAATTTATCAGAGTCCTCTGGAAGACCTGTGCTTCAGTTCCGTACACAAGGAGACGGAAAACATCTCATTTTCATCTCTGCCATCCCTGGTTGCCCAAGACAGCATGTCTTTCGCTAGGTTTTCCAAGCCCCAGGCATTTCCCAGTGGGACCCCCTCCAACAACCCCTTTCCCCACTGACAGCTTCCAGTCTCTTCTCCTGCCACACCTTCCACAAGGCTTCGGGAGCCCTCCACCTCACGGCCCACACCACATGCTGTTGTTTTTTGAATGCTTCTTCACTCAAGTTTTCAGCAAAATAACATTCTTACCCATGACTTCAGGCCTTTTCCCAATTGATGTGCTGAATCAAAGAAATTTCCTCCTTTTTTTATAAAGATTCAGGTTATGCTTTTCATTTAGTCATACTGATATAACATTCGCTTTCCTCCTCCTCCCAACAAATCGGGGCACTTTTGTTGCCTTTCAAATAATTCGGAGTATTGCCCAAGACAGTTCTGTGAACAAATGTATAGACTAATTTCAGACAAGAAACATGATTCATCTGTCATGTTTCAAACACTTACCAGTCTCTCCCTATGTTCCAGAAGCCAGACACGTTCCCTGCGTGGGAAACCTAACTTTAAAGGTAGAAAATAAAATGTATCAACAAATAGTTGTCCTATGTGACACATGTTCTATTATAAGTCAACTCAAAGGGGGAAAAATCATTCTGTTGAGCTTAGATAGAGCTGCACAAAAGGTAAAAGATTTAGAATTGAGCTTTGAAGGTAGATAAGCCTTTGTTTTCTGAAGGAGGAGCAGGAATGGCATGCTAGGCAGGAGGGAACAGCAAGAGCAAAGGCCCAGAGTCTGGAGAGTGCAGAATGTGATAAACAAAAATCTACCGTATTTTCAAGAAGGGGTTGACCAAGAAAACAAATGGGAAGCGATGTGGAAAGGCCATTTGGAATTAAAACACAAAAATATTTAGATGCCATCCTAGAGAACTTGACCTTTATATGCAATAATATACCATCATATTAAGAATCACAGCCAAAAGACCATGTTTTGAGGTCTTCAGGAAATAAAGTACTTTATTCATTACAGGCATTTTGATGCTATTTATTCATTTAAAAAATTATCCAGATTCACACAACTTCTCTAAGTGGCATCCTCATTAAACCGCTGGTAAGGCTGAGCCCTGCACGTGAATTACTTGTCAGTGTTGGAATGAGAACACAGACCCGATGGCTCCCAATCCATTTCTTTGTAATAAAGAGCTAGCCAAGAAATGAAACATTTATTAGAAGAATAAACTAATTTTAAATTAGAAACTTTCTGGCTTTTCCTTCGATTTTGTTACTATATAAATTTTGTGAAAGTACAGTTAAATATTCACAATTGTTTTTTACCCCACAACCATCCTCATTCATGGGCCTGCTTTATGAATGAGAAAATAATTGCATAGGCATTCTATTTAAAAGCACCCATAAGAGAATAGTCATAAACTTTTCAGACTAAAAGGTGTGATAAAACAGAATAAGGCCAATATAAATCCCCATGCTAAAGAATAAAGAGCAAAAAGCTCACCTTCAGCATCAGAAAAGCACAGCTGTGTAAAGATTTTAGAAAAGCCTTTTTACTTTGGCTTCCTGAAGGTACCACCCCCACTGTTGTCAGAGGAAGACAGTACCCTTGTAGGTGTCGGTAAAAGACAACCTTGGCAGCCACTTCTAACTCGGTAATCGAGGGGCCAATGACTGTTTTCAAGAACGTTCTGTCTCTAACTTGGTCCAGTGTTTTGTACATCTGCATCATTACACATGCAGACAGTCTGCCTTCGAAAATCTTGACTCAAAAGACAACCCTGCTACTCCTGCTATTATCTGATTAACTATGTTCATCAAGTGTCAGCTTTTACAGAGTTCTATTCTACTTTCCATGCCTTCACAGTAGATAATATGAGATATGTATGTGAGCTGCCATTATTCCCATATGAGTGTCAGATGTATGATATAGTGCATCGGCCTGTGCTGTTACCATAGTATTCGGTGTATTTTATGTCGAGGCTAACATTTCATTCATCGTGAACAGCCAGTGGGGTCAGGAACAAAATGGATTGGCATGATCCTGAGCTGCCAGACTACAGATAATAACCAGACTCACAAAGCTTCTCCTTGACCCAGCTCAAGAATCAACTCCGAGCTTCTGGTGTGTCATTTCAAAATTCTCTTCCCAGAAAAGTGGTAGCTGGGCAGACCACAAGGCCATGGAAATGCCCATGGCTGGGCTGCCTCTCCCGCTCCCCACTCTCATAGAGCCAGCTCCCTTGGCACTCTGCCCTCCTCAGAACGGCCTCAGAGCCCTGGAGCTCATGGAGACCCAGAGCCCCCAAAAGCCTGGCTTATGTACCTGTTGGTCTGTGGCTATGATGACTCCACACTTGGCCTTCAGAGAGAAAGTGGCTGCTCTGTGGCTTTCACTGACTAACAAATTAAAAGGGAAAACTCTAAGCATTCAAAAAAGAGGATGGGACTGAGGAGAGTCAGATTCTGTGTCTATGGAGAGCCCTGGCCCCAGATGCCAGCACACCACAGGGCAGAGTCCCCAGACCTCCAGGGTGGCTGTGAGACGAGGTGGGTGCTGTCGGTAAGAACAATAGTTTACATGTGTCGTGAACGTGGCTTCTCACATAGGCCGCCTTTTGTGAGAAACAGGCATGGGGAATGAGTTTGAATAATTTTAAGAAAGTCAAAACATAAATGAACACCATGAGCCTGACATCATGTTAGACAATGATCCTCACTCTGTTCCCGTGGAACTTACGGGTGACATTTAGCAAAAAGAGCTACTCTGATCTAGAGTTTGACAGCAAGGACCTCCCAGAGAAAATGATGTTTAAACAGAGACTAAGAGAGAGGGATAAAGAAAACCAGGGTCCCAACGGCACAGAAACAAACTGGATAAATTTGTGGATAAATTCCAGAAATCATTGGGTGTCTTTGACTGAATGAGGCAGGACTGATATTCTGTCTGCCATCACGCAGCCTGCTTACCTGCATAAAATCTGGCCCCAAAACTCTACCCAAGTCTGACAAGCTCATTTCTCAGGAACGGCCTGGAAGGGGTATTGTAAAATCTCAGGTATTTGCAAACTATGGCTCACCCCTTGATTTTGAAGTGTTATGGGAACACAGCCACGTGTATCTATTTACATATTGTCTGTGGCTACTGTGGCTTTACAACATCAGAATTGAATGGTTGCAAGAGAGAAAGAATAGCCCATAAAGCCTTGAATATTTACTGTCTGGCTCTTTATAGAAAAATTCACCAACCCTTGCAATGGTGTGAAGCAAGTTCATGAAATGCTAGGAAGAGGTTCTCAGTAGACCACACCCCTAATAGTAATTGATATGCCAAACACGGGGCTCAGTCAGTCAAGGGCAACAACTCTACAGAATCCCATGTTGACTGTAAGAGATGGACAGCCTGGTGAAAACCCTCTACAAGCTAGCACCCGCATATTTGCAGAGAACATGGATTTCAGGCTCAGAAAAGTATATCCACTTAGCAGAAAAAGAGGCCGTGGCACCAGTGTGATTTCATGATAGCACTCAGGACTACAGGTCAATTTTTCACCCTCTACAATGGGAAGTGCTTTCCTATGAGGCATATGCTTGATATGCATGACTGGAACCCCTGGCATGATGGCTTCAGTGAGGATGGAAGCTGACTGTAGACAGAGCCATCATTGATGACAGAGAGTAAGGGTATGGTTTTTGCAAGAAGGCTGGGTCATTGGAGGAGTCAGAAAGCGCATAAGCAGCCTGCAAGAACACTGTGACATAGTCTTCCCACAGACCACTGGCTTCCTCAAGCAACAGGGGAGAGGATCCATGCCTACCAGGAAGTAAGAAACAGGCTGGTCGACCAGACCTTGACTGATGATGCTCCGTGAGTCTAGCACTCCAGTGTGGTGGGACACAGTTCTTCCTGAGGCTGAGAGCTGCGGCGTGACCCAGGCAAGAGCCAGCGAAGTGGGAGAACCTCCAAGGGCTAGGCAATGAAAAAGGGAGCCTTACCTAGCAGAGGCGTGTCACCCAACATGGAAATGGGCCCCCACTGTGGGTGTCAGAAGGCTTTGGACACATAGCCAGCAAAAAACCTCCTGTGAGAGGACAGAGTCAGGGAGTCAGCACACCCACAGAGCAGTGGTTTTCAACCTGTATGCTGCAGGAATTTTCAAAACATGCAATATCTGTCCACTGAGTCCGGGGCACTGACCTCTTTTCTTAGACTGTCATATAAAAAAATGACAACAATCAACACAATAATAGCTTCCTAGTGTGAATGAATCAAAACTATACTTTTTTTGGTCAGACTGGCAAAAATATATATATTTTGGTGTGCTGCAGAATTTTAGTAATTAGTTTATGTGTGCCATGGGATGAAAAAGGTTGAAAATTGTTGTTACAGAGGGTGGGGGAAAGGGTCAAGAAACACTTTTTATTTCCATTATGTGGACTTTGGAAAGGCTGCAAAGGGCCAGGAGTGATTTGATGTTGGCCCACAAACCACAGAGCTGAGGATGACCGAGGCCAACCCAAGCACCAAGCAGGCAATCCACAAGAAACAGCAACTAAAGTGGGCAAGGCAGAAACGTGGTCCTTAAATATCCAAGGCAAGTGGTTGGAAGTCGGACATCCCAGTTGCTAGAGGACAGAGCTTGGAGAGAGCCCCAGGGCAGCTAGTGCCTTCCTGAAGCCTTCTCCATAGGGGAGCGAGTAGGCTGCTCTGGTCAGAGGAGGCTGGATACCTGGGAGAAGCATGATCTGCTAATCCTACCCGACATCCTGGTGTTAGTGAATAGTGAAATGATAGTTTCCAGGTGAGCCTGTTATGCGTTGTTGGATAGAGTTCTGGACTGTGAACTGAGCTGAGATATTTCCCTACTTACCCAGGACTGTGAGTGTCTCACTGAACAATTTCTGAACCCAATCTTCATGGTCTGTGACAAAGAGATTCAGCCTCGTGAGGAAGCTTCCTAGAGGATGCAGCCAAGAATGTCTGAAGGTCACCTTTCCTGAGCTGCTCAGAGAAATGGTTTTTATTATTGAGCTGTCAGGTTTTTGCCTCTGCCTTTAAGATTCAGATTCTGTTGATGAATGATTCTACATATGTTTAGTGTAAAAGGCTCTACAAAAAGAGTCAGAAAACCTAACTCTGGCTCTGCACCTGATTAGGTCCTCCAGTTTCTAATCGATGGTCCCATCCAGAACTAATACCCTACAATTATGCATAAATCAAATTGTATATTGTGATGTGTGCTGGCAAAAGACAGGCCCATATGGCGTTGTACAATCCCCCGCAAATCAATTATTAATGAAGTCTTTGGCTTGCAGATGCTGTGTACAAGGATTGGTCTGGTGCCCACAATGCAATCTTCTGTTTCCAAATCAAGGCTATTGTGATCAATAAGCCTTGTTAAACATTACTAAGGGAGTGGGCAAATGTGCAGAGTTAATAACCTACTACCCATGCTATTGTTTTTCCCTTGATCCAAAAGATCTCTTTCTCCTTCTGCTAGATCGTGCTTACTTGCACTAAACATATTCTAACTCATTTACCTTTAAAATTAGTCACTGATTGTTATTTATTTATTTGTTTATTTATTTATGTTAAAATTCAAGGAGTCACTTCACACTAATTTCCTGTACGGGTCCCGGTCTTGTTACTAGTTTTGGGAGTTTAGCAAACAAGGATAGATTGGAAAACTTGATCATTTTAGAAGAGACCTAGAAATGTTAACTAAACACTGTGTTTTGGTTCATGTGAAAACAATTAACTGAATAAAGGTATCATGCATTTTTTGTTAGAAAAGTCGCTGTCCACTAATGGTGCAAACACTTCTCTCGCGAGGCATTCTGCATTCAGTCACAAACAGCCGAGGGCTGACTTGGACCAGCCTTCCCAATAGCATCTCACTCACTGGGCCTCCATGACATGAATACACGGTTACTTGAATTCAGTGTAGATGAAACGACAGTAACAGCTAACCACTACAGAGGGCTCACTTGTGTCAGACCCTGGTCTCGTGTCTTTGCACACACCACCTTGTTTAATCCTTACAACAACCTGACGAGATGTGTTCTACTACATTCTATATGTGGAACTTGAGAAGTTAAATGCATCATCTCAGAAAAAGTGAACTGAGCCAGCCTAGTTCCAGAACCTCAGAACTGAGCCAAGTGCTTCCACAAGGTTTCCTTCCCTTAAGACGAAACGTGCTGTACTTTTCTCTTATTCTGCCTGCTGGCCGGAACTCTCTGAAGCCACAGTGAAGACATATAACCCATCTTTCTCCTAGCACCTTTTGAACATTTGAAAGGGTAATTTATGCACCATCCTGAATCGTATCTTTCCTGGCTCCTCACTCATCACTCAAGTACCACTATTTTAAGATCCAATTATCCTGGTCATTCTTCACTGGGCTTTCTAAGCTTTGGCAAATTCCATTTGAAATGCAGGGGCTGGAAACTAAGACAGTTGTCAGAAGGCCTCATGATGCAAAGACATGGCTTGCACGACTGTAAGCCACTTCCCTGGGTGCACCCTGAGACCACCATGCAGGACGGATGGCCGCCCTGCCCTTGACCTCACATCCAACTCACAACCCATAAGCAACTTTTTTTCATATTACATTCTCATCAGCTCACACCTCCCCACTTGGTGTATTTTTAAATTTATCCTTTTATGCACAAGTGGAGGATGTAATATTTATTAATAATGAACGGATATCCCCTCCAGCCTGCAGAGAGACCGTGAGATGGAGGGAAACAGAGGTATTTTACTCTGTTCTTTTCACCCCACAAATCTTTTCTGTGGACAGTAAAAAATCCAAATGGCCTGTTAATCAGCTCACAGGCACAATGAGTTATTTGAGAAGGGAAAGCAAAACAAGGTAGTATCAGCACAGAGCTAAGCTGCACCTTAAAATATATATATAAAAAAAGCTAACCAAACAGCTTTTAGAGCCTGGGGCTATTTTCCTATACTGTTCCCCTTGTGGGAAAGTGATCAATTAGATGCTATAATTTTAGACATTTGGTGAAATAAGAGTCAGCACAAACGTCATGGAGGCCAACCTGGTTTGTGGAATGTGGGTCCCTGTTTTGTCACATGTGACACTGTTTCCATGAACAATGGATTGAACGTGGGATTGAACGTGGGTAACTGCAGTAGTTGACTCTGCCAATCTTAGCTCATGCTAACGAAAAGGTAAGGCAGAAAACTAGACTTGTAGAGAATAAACCATTCCTTCATTACACCAACAGCACCAGTGATTTTACTGCACCTAAGAAAAAAATGATTATTCATAATTTTAGACAATTGTCCTTTATGTTGCATAAACTTTGTTTAAATATTCATAGCTACATAATCAAGATCCCACACACACACTGCAGAAGATTTTATCTGTGCATTCCAAAGGGATTTAAAATATTTGGAGTCATGTATTCATTTTCCTATCTCTTTTTCCTTCCAAATCCTTTCATATTCTTTACATCATAAAACAGACTTCAGGCTCAAAAGTCAACAAAGAAACAATGGAACATAGACTTTAAACAATAAGAAATACACTTCGAATAACTTTTCCCCTTCCTTTTTTCCTGCTGCAGGATGGAACTGGCTTTTTGCGAAACAGAGCTAACATTAAATTACAATGTTAGTGGGTTTTATTAGATGTTTTCAAATTCAATGAGGCAATATGAAATATGAAAGACACATTATGAAAACATCTTACTATTGTGTTGACTACTCAAGGTATCAAAAGCATCTAGCTATGCAGGTAGACCTTAGATGCCTGTAACACCCACTATCCCCAAGAAAGAGGGAAATTGAGTCAATTACAATAACATTTTCCAAGGACACTTAAAGATTTGCAGAGGGACTATAATGTGAATCTATTATTTTCTGGCACCTCATTGTCTTTCTTCAAGCGCATTTTGAATAAGGAGTTAGTAAAGCGTAACATTCCCTTGTTGTAATAATGAAAGAAACCAGATCAGGACCATGTGAGCAGATAACCAGAAAGGAGCTGTGGGGCCACAGAGAAGCAGCTTTTCCCAGGTGCCCCAGCGATGTCAACTAAGACATCCATCTCCTTGGCAAAGATAGACAACCTCTGTTTTCTGTTTTCCTGGGGCCCAAAGGCATCCATATCTATGTCATTCCATTGCCTCCAGCAATGAAAGAAAGAAAAATGAGATTAGTGCTGAGTACTTAACACACATGATTCACTGCAATCAGCTTTAGTGCAGTGCCCATAAACACAGGAAGAAAACAGAAAACTGTCTTGCTATTATTTGGGAAACTTACTAATCATTACATAAGGGAAAGGCATACTGAAAATTCACAGTGTTCAACAAAAGAGACGTAAGTAGAGGACTTTTCCCAGGCACAGTTTGTCCACAGGCAGTAAAAAACAAAAAAACTACACACATACCCCACCCAGCCCCCACCCCCAGAAAATAGCACTGCGTCTTATTTGTTCACTTTCTCTTTGCGGTCACTAACTTTCCATTCCCTCTTGGTCTATCCGTTCTCTCTCCAACATCTGTACCTACTAATTCCACAGGGGTGTGATCCTCATTTCAGATACATTTTTGAGTACCTGAACACTATCTTAAAAGTGCAAATCGGAAGTAGATTAGAAATTTAGTTAGACAAGATCTTATTTTTAAAAAACGAATTTGTGAACCTCAGTGTGGTAAAAACATGTGTTCATCTCCTCATATTTAACAAACATATCTCTTTGAGATTAATTACCTATGAGAAGTCTGCTTTGCTGTCCAACGACTCAGGGACCCAGGAAGGGCTGACACTGGGGGAGGTTTTGGCAGTGGATTTTGAGTACAAAACACAAATACACACACTGGGAGTTGGAAAATATTTGAAAAACTCCCAAACAACAGCTTGTGTTAAATCTCAGCTGATTTGTCGCTGGCTTTCACTTTTCACCTCATCGAGCCTCATGGCAAAAGAGCTACACTGGCCCTGGGGCCTGCTCTGGTCCCAGATGCTTTATTCTAATTCCTTTGTTAAAGAAACACGGACCGTTGTGAGTGAGATGTGCATCCTTGGGGAACAGAAATATGGGGCAGTCAAAACAGACTTATCCGCAGTTAAAAAACAATCAGGCACGACATACTAGGTTTATGAGTATGAGTCCCATGATATAACCTACATTTTCCCAAGATAACAACAAAACAATAAACAAAAATAAAACAACAAAACAAAGAGACATAGTGTAACACAGAACTGTAGCCAAGCACTTACATTTAAGAAAACGTGTTGCATGAGTCACTGAGATTTAGCCTAGCGATTTCAGAGATAAGAAAGCTCCAGAGCTCTTCCTGGAATTCTTGACGTCAGCCCTGTGTCGGAACAAGTAACAGCGGAGGCACGATTGGTATTGCAGCAGAGAGATGGCCAGGAGCTCTGCCTGCGTAGGCCTTTCTTGTTCCCAGTGGAGGCCTCATGGGCCCCAAGAGCCTGTAGATTGAAGAACCATTAACTTAGAGAGAGTGACTAGATCAAAAACTCTATCAGAACATATCCCTGACAGCAAAGTATTTAAATATCTTAAAAGCAACATACGCAAAAATAAAATACGTGTTTAAGGGAATGAGTACTGTGTAGTGTCAGGATTATGACTTCTTCTAAAGAGCTAGGACCGCATGCCCCAAGCTCAGTGAGTGGCACCGAGCTTACTTCTTTTCTTCCACGTCTCCCTTCGGATCGCCAAGTTCTGTTTGGACTACTCCGGAGCATCTTCCCCTCCCTTCCTCTCCATTCACCTGGCAGCTGTCCTGACTCAGGCCCTTACCAATGCCACTCGTGTGCACTCATTCCAAACAGTGCCACAACTGAAGTCCTTCTCCCTCCTGCTTTTTTCAATTGGCCTCTGCCCTTCTTTCAAGACTCTTCTCCTATGTCCCCTTGTAATTCCCTATGTGTGTTCTTGCACGGAGTAGAAACTCCTTCCTTTATGCTACATTATACATTATTAAAAACCTCTTTTATAGTATAAATTTCATTGTATAATAATCATCTATGGATTGATTTTTTTCACTTCCCTACATTGTAAGCTCCTCAATGATAGGAATTAATGTTATTCATTTTTGCATCCACAGAATTTAGCTGGGACTTAGTAGTACTCAAGGCATGTTCACAGGATGAATGAATGAGGGAATGAATGAAAACATGTTCTGGGGACATGTGGGAAGGGAGTTTACCAGACAGAAGGTGAATTCTTATATCAACTCACTTTCGGGAAGCTGATGGGTGAGTTAGCCCTGACCTGTTCCCACACTTCTTGATTTGTTCATTTGTTTATTCATCCATTTGTTTAACCAACATTTGTTGAGTGCCTGCCATGTTTTAAGGGCTGCACCAGTCATGGGAGTTCCACAAATGATGAAATATACTCCTGATCTCAAGAACTGTGTAGCACGAGGGGGCATCAGAGGTGTGAACACAACTGCTGTAAGGAGCTGCAGGATCTACGGGGGAAGACGAGTGGGCAGGATGGACGGTGAAGACAGGAACGAGGAGCAGTGAGTCTCACTGGAGAAGCCCTCCTCCCAGCAGCGCAGTCTGAGGAGTGTTCCGAAAGGAGAACATGAGGACAAGGTGGAGGACGGCACAACCGCCCAAGGGCAATGGTTTGTGCAGTGTTGTAGAGATGAAGAAGTGTGCTACAATTAAGTGAAATGGACATCAGTTAAGGCAAAATTGTTACAAACCCAGACTCTAGAAAGCAGCCATGTATGGAAGTTTCGATTCTCCACCTGTGTGGTAGAGTGCTGAAACGATTCAAAGAACTAAAGTGCATGAAGAATGCTGGCCTCTGGAGTATGATAAAGGGGTGACGATCATAACAACTCAAGTCATGGGGGGACAGTGAAGAGGGGCAGATGGAGTTCACCAACAGGAAGATGATAAGTGAAGGGGAAACAGACAAAATAATCCAGCGAATTTTTTTCATACTCTTTCACATAGAAACTTAATGTGACTAAGTTTTTTTAAACATATTCTAGTGTATTAAAGATGTTCTAGGACTACAAACACAATATAATAAAAATGAGTTATAGTTCTATCACACGATGGTATGTTATTGTTCTCTGGAGATTTTTACTCTGCCTTGCCACAGGACACCCACTCCCCTTACCCCACCCATTCCTGCCAAACCATCATTCTGCTCCCATAGTCTCCCATTTTATCATCTGTTGCCTTTATACACTTATACTATATAAAATTATCTTGCTTGTGTGTTTGCTTACATGCTTATTTCCCTCCTTCCCCTAAGAATGAAAGCCCTATGAAAGGGAGGGAATTTGTCAGTCTTATCCACTATTATGTTCCCATTTCTTAGCAAACCACCTAACACATAGTAGGTACTCAATCAAGGCATGTTAAATGAAATGAATAAAAGGAGAGATTTTTTAAAAATACTCAGCTGTTATCAGACAGGATTTCCCTGACCACCCTATCTAAAATACCACCCTCCAACACTCCTTACCTAATTTATTTTTCTCTTAACACTTATCGCCTGATACATCTTATATGTCATTGTTTTTTCTCCCTCTCCGCCCATTAGCATGAGAGCTCATGAGTAGCAGGCTACGATCACCACTGTGTGATGTCTCTGTGTTCGGAACAGGTCCCGGCATGGAGCGAGCTCTCAAAAGAAGTGTAGAAATAAGTGAACTTAAAGTAATGCCTGGGTCACACACTGCGGCCGTGCCACATGTCGAGCTTCTCCCGTGCATGCGGCACATTATTTTTATCCTGCCTTAACTGTGATTGACGTTGATGACATTGACATCCCCACTCTGTTAATTCTGCATCGCATACATCATCCAGGCATTACAAGTCTGAAGCTTTAAGTCAGTGACGTCGGTGTTCAGAGTCCTTCCCCCTGTCATATGCTCTCCCCTCCCTCCCACCACACACACACTCATTCAGGCACCCATGTCCTCAGCTCATCTCTTGTCTTCTAGAGCTCTGAGTCCAGGCAGGAGTCCCTACCCTGGACGTTTGCCTTTGTCTATCACAACTGACCCCTCCACTTCTCAGGGAATGACAGCTGTAACAGTCAACTGTGTTCACATCATTTAATCCCCATAATAACCCTATGAAGTAGCCCATTGGTATTGGACCTCATTGTAAGTAAGGAAATAAGACCCAATAACTTAAATAATTTGTAAAGACAATAGTATGTTATTTTAAACTTAGGTCAAGTATCTCTGACCTAAGTTTGTTTTCTTTCCACCACCCCCATTGCCAAATGTCAAAGACAAACTAAGGGGCTGTAGCTGGGAATGGCTTAACCTGCTCTGCCTCTCTAGGGGAAAGGGGGAGATGCTTGTTTTCACATGGCATACCTGGAGACCCAGCGGCCTGACACAAAGGAGTGCATCTCCAATGGCGGGGTTCATGGGCACTCTGGAAGATCAGATTTGGGCAAGACACACCCTCTAAGCAGTTTCCTCTAAATCTGTGTAAGAAACCCCTTGGCATGCATTTTGCCAAGCATGGTGAAAAAAGAGCAGAAAGTGCTCAATGAATGATGTGTTTCTCTACCTCCCAGACTGAGGCAAATTATCCTCCAAGTTGGAGTGAGTCCGCTTAGAATAAACTGGCTAATACAAGCACTAGCATTTCCCAATCATGAAATATTTCTATTGTCTTTTACACCTCTTAACTATTTGCTCTATTTGCCATATGATACAGATTCCAAAATTTCAGAGACAGGAAGAAGCCTCTGTGAGTACTAACCCAATACTCTAAAGCTATCAGTTCCATTTTACTTATGGGAGGTCTTGCTTCACCGACACTTTTTTTTCAGCCTACTCAAAGAAGACTTGAGGAACAATCAAACCGTAGTGGGTTCTGGACCCTGTCTGTTTCCTCTCAAATGAAGGCTGTGTCTGCACCCTAATTCCCTGAAGTGTGCATCTGTAACCAGCTCGTTACCGTCACACAGGTGCCAACTCCTTCAGAAACACTAATGCTAACTTCTGGGATAATGTTACTCAAACACTATATGGTCAGTAGCTCTCCTGGCTGTCCCAACACACATAGGAGGCAGATTCTCTTGTTTTATCCTTCATTTTACAGATAAGGAAACTGCTCCAGAGAAGGTTAATAACTTACCCAAGGTCACACAGCTAATAAATGGTTAAGTGCAGGATTTGAACCCAGATAGTAGTTTGATGATATAAGAGTTCCAAATCTTAACCACTACACTAAACATTATATACATTATTACAATAAAATAATTTTAAAAATATTATATACAGTATTAATGCTAATTGATTAGCAATCATTTTGCCTTGTGCTCATAATTCATTTTATAGCTTTTATTCATCACTGCCCCATGCATGAATTTTATTTATTGCCATAGGAAGGGGGAAGTCAGCATATGAAGCAAATTGAGTCAATTCCCCAGTTTACCACCAACTCCTGGATTTCAGGTAAGAATTTGCACAATCCCGTAGGTTTCAAAATGCAGAGTGTTTTAGCACCCAAGTTGCTGGCTATCCACATTACCAACTAACCTACTTTTAAACTGTGTTTGTTTTAAAGTGGCCACTAAAGATTAAATCTCCTGATTGAATCCCAGATAAAACTCGAAGCCGCCCAGCTCCTTAATGAACTAAGGCAGCTGTACCCTGGGACAGGCTCAGGGGAAATTGGTCAGAAGAAGTCCCATACTTTTTGAACAGGAAACACATTTGAGCCATCAGAAAGGGGAGAGTTGGCGTTCTTCCCTGGAGAGACAACAGTCCAGTCTCTGCCCGATCCTGGGCAAAGAGTAAGTTGTCCCCAGGATCACAACAACGTGAGTGTTGCAAACTCTGGGGCAGGCTGACCCCGACACGTGCAGTCCGCAGGCCAGTGCCCAGCACCCCTTTCAGAGCCCGTCTAGGCAAGCCGGGGCTGCGCTCGGAGTTGGGGGCTCCCTGATGAGCAAAGACAGACAAGAACTTGCCCTTCTAGAGTTTACCATTTTGTGTTAGAGGCAGAATTTAATCAAAAAAATCTCACTCATGAATATATCATTGCAAATCCAAATAAGTGCTATGAGGCAAAAAAACAGGGCTCTGTGAGAAAATGGACAAAGACCTCGTGGAAGAAATGACACTTTAATGGAAACATGCGCAGATATCGACCCGTCACAGGGGATGGACTTCCAGGAGGAGGGAACAGCATGTGCAGAACCCCAGTGACAGCAAGGCCACCACTGGCCAGAAGCCTCTCCGTGCAAATTAGAAAAAGGGCACCACCTCCTCAAGACCCTTTGCTTCTACTGGAAAATTGTTATTTTTATTTATTTTGACAGAACAAGAGTTTTTACTGTCAGTTTCCAGAAAACTTGTCCACACAATGCTATGTTATCTGGAATGTCAATGGCTCAACCCTATGTCAGACGGTTTTACAGCAACTAGCCGCATCTGATGCTGAGCACTTAAAATGTGGCTAGTCGAAGTTGAGATGTGCCATACATATAAAGTATGCACTGAATTTCAAAGATTTGATGTGAAAAAGTATGTAGAATACTTCAATTATGCTTATATTGATTGCATGTTGAAATGGCACTATTTGGACAAATGGAGCTAAATGAAATGTTTTATTAAATCCACTTGCTTCTTTTTATTTTTGTTTTTAATGTGGCTACAAGAACATTTAAAATTGCATGCGTGGTTCAGGTTTGCGGCTCCCATGCCATCCCCATTGACGCCCACTTGGCGGAGTGGCCTGTGTAGTGCACTACACAGCCAGGCGAGCCATGCCGGGTGTCCTGCATGGACAGGGACCTGACGAGTGGGAAGAAATGAACGAGGGCAACGAGGAGAGAGATGGGAGATAAGACAGAGGCCAGGTCATGCCAACCTGTGCTTTCTAAGCCAGGAAAGTTTAGTAAGGTTCATCCTTTGCTTCAGGTTCACAGATGCGTCCCTTGCTTTGTCAGGAGTGTGTCTACTCAGTGATGAATTTTAAAAGCATTTACTGGATACGCACTGTGTGTTAGGCACTGTGCTGAAAGCTATAGCTGCAAATATGAACAAGATAATCTCTACTGATAAGAGCTCTTCTGTCTGTGGGAGACACAGATAAGGAAGCAAGCCCTTCCATAGAGAGTGAGAAGCCCCGGGACTCTGCTGACCCCTAGTAACACGAATGCTAAATAACTGTGTGCTGTTGATAATAGAGGGGCTGGGCAACAGAATGTGGGGAACTCTGCAAACACGTACACGTCCCTCGGGGGAAAGGTGTTGCTATATGCCTTCTGATGGTGAGCTCTCTCTCCAAAGGGCATCATGTTGGAAGTATCCAGATTTAGTGTGAAGACAAGCATAGTATGTGCCTTGGGCTAGTTCTTCTCTAAGAGCTTTGCCCCTATTAGGTCATTTAAACCTCAGGCCACCTCTATGGAGCAGGTGTTACGACAGACCCTTTTTACACTCAGAAGCAGAAGCACAGAGAAGCTAAGGAAACCTGTCCAAGGCGACACTGCTGCTAAGTGGCCAGGCAGGGCTTCCCACCCAGATGAGGGCTCTTACTCTGCTCTATCTTGCCTCTTAATCCACATGACTTAAAGCTCCAGGTGCCAAGTAGTTATCTATGTTTCACTTGCTAGGAAATAAAAGATTCTAAAAATAAACTAGGACACTAGAAATTATACTTTTAAAACTATTCAACAAAATGGAAAGTAGCTAGATCATTATTTCTATGTATTATTGACTTAAAATGAGAGCCATTTTAAAATATCCAAGATGACTCATTTTTCCTTCATTCAGACATGAGTATGCCTGATTTTAAAAGCACAAAATAGCATGCAAAACGGCTCTAATGTGTATTCCTTCCCAAGGATGTACACTGAGTGGTGTCGTGTGCATACATTAACCCTCAAGGTCACGACACTGAGACTGCTGCCAGACTGCCTCAGATGCTAGTGCTGAGCTGCCTCAGTCCCGCCCTTGTGGGTATCTGGAAGAGCTAGAGGTGTGTCTGCACAAACCAACCTGCAGCAAGGGATGTCTGTGTGCCCCAGCTCTGAAGAAATGGGTACTGAATGGGCTGATGAGCTTCAGGGTTGGCACCACAGCCAGGGAGGCTACTCTGCTTGTGCAGATAACCTTTGCTGCAGGCTCGGCTTGCGCCAACATTCGATGGGGCCACCCTGAGTTCTTGCACTCACATGACCTCCCAGTACTGCCTTTTCCACAGCCTGCTTGCCGTGATCTTGCTGGAATCCAAACAGTAGGACAGCCCGGGGTCCACATGCACACTCTGGAGCCAGACTGCCTAGAGGGGAGCCTCACCCTGCCACATGCCAGCTGTGCCGCCTTAGGCAAGTCACCTGATCGCCAGGTGCCTCAGTTCCCTCATCTGTTAAGTGGAGTTAATGACAGCACCCACCTCTGGGAGCTGTTGCGAGGATTAAATGCATGGACACATCAGGTCTTTCGTACAATGGCTGGTACACAAGAATGAGCTGCTGTTATTATTATGGAGAGAATTGCAGGACTTGTCACCTCCAAAGCTGCTGCTCACCAGTCCTCATCTTAAGATGACGTGCTATTTTTTGTTGTTGATATAATCCCTAATTCATCACTTTAAAGTATACAATTCAGCATTTGTAGTTTATTTGCTAGGCTGTACCACCATCACCACCGTCTGACCCAGATCTTCTGTCACCCAAAAAGAAACCCTGCCCAGTGGCTGCCACTCCCTCCCCCACTCCCCTTCCCCCATCTCCTCACGCCCACTAAATCTACTCTCTGTCTCTGCCAATTTGCCTATTTGGGACATTTTATGTACATAAATGGAATCTTGAAATAGGTGGCCTTTTGCAAAGATGACACACCATGAAAGAAGCTTTTACACTTCACAAGCAAAATAACAGGATCCTAGCACCCTTCCCACCCCCCAATAATAAAGTGTCAGCTGCATGTGCCAGCACTAACAGCCTCTCAGTGGGCTGCCAGGGGGAGGCTCAGCTTGCTCCGTAGTTTTGAGACATTCTGAGCTTTGAAGCTCCTTTTCCATCCCACATAGCACAGCAGAGACCAGAGCGGCAGGCCTGTTGTTCCAGCCTCCTCCTTTCCTCTCATCTTCAAAGATCAGCAGAGTCCTCCTGATGACTAAGTCTCCTTACCAACTAATTATCTCCCCTGACAGGGGACTCACTCCTCCAGACCTGACCTACAGGGGGAGACAGGGCAGAAGCGTCAGGAGACAAACTCTGGAGCTCTCTCTCAGAAGCCTCAGGCTAAGGACTCCCGCGGGCTGATATCCCACTGCAGCAGCTCCTGCTTTAACATACGTTGAGGCCACAGGGCATTCTGACCGGGGGGTGCTGTTTAATTCCAAGGAAGAAAATGCCAACATTGCTCTTAGAGACAAAAAAATGCAGAATAAGCAATGTCTCATTCTCAGTTTGAGAAGAAAGCGAAGAAACATTTTATTAGTTTCTCAGATTCCTGAAATCTTGTAACACTGTGGACAGAGCAGGGCAGGATGGAGTGGAAGAACGGACTCCCACACAGCTAGAAGTGGATTACACGTTCCGCTGTGAGTTTGCAGAAGGAGGCAGCATCGACCTCTGGGCTCTCCAAGTGGCCAGTGAACTGAGGGCCACTGGGAGCAACCTATCAGTCTGTTCATCACAGCAATTAGGGGTCTCATTTTAGAAAAGCTCATTCCAGATATGTGCATGTTCATAGAAACTATGCTAAACTAAACTTATATTTCATAGCTGAATCTTTTGAACACCTCGGTATAACTTATTGTTAATTATTGTTCTATCATGATAACTATATGTATTGTCTAATTATAGGACTAGGTTGTTGTTTTTTCCAGAACAGTGCTGTAAAGAGAGCTGTAAATTTAGACCCAAATACCTAGGATGCCTCTTTTTTCTTTGTTCAAACTGTTCACATGCGGCCAGGATTGTGCTTGGAGGTGGAGATTCCACGGTGAGCGATGTTTTTATGAACTCTAGAACTTGCCCTTCTAGAGTTGACCATTTTGTGTTGGAGACAGAATTTAATAAAAAAAAATCTCACACATGAATATATCATTGCAAATCTAAGTAAGTGCTATGAGGCAAAGAAACAGAGCTCTGTGGGAAATGAAGTATCTATGTTTTTTGTATATTTTGTTATTTATTTTTGATTGTTGAATTGCAGGAGTTATTTACCTATTCTGGATACAAGTCTTTAGGCAGATATATTTATTATAAACATAGCATCTCAGTGTACGCTTGTCTTTTTATTCTTCCTTTAAAAGCTTTATCATTGTACACCTTAAACTTACACAATTTTATAATGCTAATTACATCTCAATGAAGCTGGAAAAAAGATTTTTTAAAACCACTGTTTACAGAAATAGAAAAGAAGCTTTATTGGAATGTAATTGATATGCCAAAAATTGCTCACACTTCATGTCTACATCTTGATGAGCTTGGAGAGACGCATACACTTGTAACATTATCACAATGGTCAAGGTACTAAACATATCCAGCACCTCTGAAACATTCCTCGAGTCCTTTGTGTGTGCTTTTATTTTGTTTCTGTGAGTGGCAGGAATACTGAACCTGAGATTTATCCTCTTAACATATTCAGTATCCGTGACCTTTAGCAAACTTCTATTTCTTTGTCCTGGAATTATTCAAATGTTAAAACAATGGTGAACCCAAGACCTCTACAGCTCTAAGAATTCACCAAAGTTTCTCTCACTAATTCATTCATGTGAGAAGGTAGGGTTACAGGAGAAACTCCCAGAAACTTGGTTCTTCTCGCTGATGCAGTAAAGAATTACAGATCAGCGAATCTATTAGCGCGTAAGCAGGATCTATTGGTGATCCGTTCTCATGGAAGAGAATGGGACCTAGCTAAGGTGGAGGGTTGAAAGGCATAGGCAAACAGGGTAAGGGTGGCGACAGGAAGGGCAGCCAGAGGCCAGGATGGCAAGTGCGCCAGGTACTTTGTGCTGAGGACTCATGCAGTTGGTGGGATGGGGTGAAGAAGTTACATATTGATTGATGGGTAAAGGCGGTGCCAGCTTCCTCGGGGGGACGTGACTACCCAAACTAGGCATGTGTAGGGGTCTGTTACTCCAAATCCCTATTTTGTACCAGATGCCATTCGTACATCTTGTAAAACAGATATGTGACAGGAGGCAGGTCATTAATGTTGGGGCAGTCACCCAAAGTTACTTATGGGCTCTTTCTGTAAGCATTAGGGATTCCCTGTAAAACCGATAGTGACCAGAGGTAGGCAATTAGCCAGAGCTGTTTTATAGGCCTCTTCCCTTAGGCACCGTGGACCCTCTCCCGCCTGTCAGGCCTTGAGGTGGAAGCACAGGCTCAGAGGCTTTCTTTCCCAGACAGTGGAAACCAACACGCAGAATTTCAAAGACGGCCCTCCTCCCTTGTCAGCACAGTATTTCCTGTGATGTCATAACACCTGACAGTATTACCAGACCAGGCTCAGGACTGCTGAGTCAGCGGGTGAGACGTGTCTCCCTCCTCCTCCCTGCCTCGGCTTACTGTCTTTCCTACCTAACAGGAGCACCAACCTCAGGTCCCTCAGGGCTAAGCACTTTTGCATAGCCAGACTAGCCCAAGAAAGGAAAAGTAAGTGGTCATTTCTGGCCTGCTGAGCTCCCGCTGACCAGTAAGGGGTTCGAGAATTGAATAAAAACTCCTGAACGTCACTGGCCTTCAGTCAAATGAGGATATCATTCAATTAGAAAGTAATGTTCTCATATCACAATGGAGATAAAGAACACAGGTGCACCTCACACCTTGCTTTTTCATTGTCACCAGTTTTGAACCCTCTTAAGGAAGACCAACAGCCCCCTGACGGCATTAAGCTCCAAGCTGGCTGACAGTCAGGCAGCAGGAAGGAACCCGGTACATGAGCTATGGAACCCGTTCCTGAGTAACAGAGAGCTAATTATATAATGGACCTACTGCGGGGCCCCGTTGCCATGGGTCACTCACTGCCCTTCCCCGTTGGGTGACCTGGAAAAGGCTGCTTTGTTACCTGAGCGGACTCTGCCTTGGGAGCCAACAGCTAAGTGTCCCATTGCCTGTGTGGTTCTGATTACATGATTCCTCGGGCTGACTAGGATTTCTTTCTTCTAGATCGGCCCTTTTTATCAAAGGACCCAGTGACGGTCTCTGCACATTCATTCCTTTATGGTACCAAGGCTATCAATAGGAGCGGGGCCACATTACCCTCTGGCCCAGTCTGGGTGGGATAAGAGGCCTTCTGTAGGCACTGTACCCTCCCCCTCAGGCTGGGGTTTGCCCTTCTGTAGCTTCCCTGAGACTCCGCAGCACACAGTAAAAACTCAGGCCCAGGTCTCTGAGTCACGCACATGCTGAGACTACCTTTCGGAATTAAATGCAGCTTGCATTTGCAGTTTATACACAGTGCCCTGCTTCAATAGAACTCGTGAACTTAAAGCAAACCCTAATCCATTTAGGTTTCTTTTCTATCCTGAAAATTTTCACATGGTTTTGCTTCCCAATCCATTTCAGCAAAACAAAATAGATCAGCTTTCACTGTAGTCAAAATATTTTGCAGGAGCTGACGAAAAACTCTCATCATGAGGCAGATAACAAGGTACATATGATGTCAAAACAAGGTCAGGCAAGCTTGAAGATAAACATTTCTCAATGGGCTGTTTTGAACATCCCTCCTTGTTCACTGTAAGAAACATGATTTTTAATTTTCCAAGCATTCCCTTCCTGCAAATGCTCAGAAATGATCATCTCACTCTCTTTGCTTATGTGTGTAAACCTACTTCTGTTGGAGCAGCCCAGGTGGACTAAGAGGAAATGTTGGTTACTGCAAACCAGTAAGAGGAATTTGAGTCAGGGACCAAATTCACCCCAGATCTGAAGCTGATCCCTCAACAGTATTTACTAAGTACTCACTAACTGATGCCAATTTTTTACTTTTATCTGTGGGGAGGCTGCTCTCCTTGAATCCCGTAAGGACATGGCGTACGGGTAGGTGTTGTCATTTACACTGAAGCAGGTGGTGGGATTTTATGTAAACTGGTCCCTGTTTTTCAAAGAATCAGGGTGATCTTTTTTTTTTTTACCAGGTATTAGATGAAAATTGTCAACAATTTCAAAGTAAAGGTCAGTAGAGGATAAGTGTGAAGCCCCAAATTGCCTTTTAATGTGGCCTTTGTGACTCTGCTATTCTCGCTACTTAGAAAGTCCTTAATCAGTACTTTCCCTCTTGGGGAAAAAAGGCCTCTGTTCACGTTATTTGCAAGTACTGGAGTGAGTTGATTTTATTTTAAGAGTGCTTGCAAGAGAGGCGGTATTTATAATCTGAAACTAAGCTAAATACTTGCATGTATATTTTTTGGCTGAAATCACAGATGCTGCCTTTCGTTTTTTAAAGCAAGGAAGGCATTTAAAAGTGGACAACTCACCAAGTTCCTAATACAAAATAAGCCTCGATAGATCTGTTTAGACCCGGGTTTCTCAATCTTGGCACTACTGTCATTTGGAATGAAACAGTTCCGTGTTCACGAGAACTCTCCTGTGTATTGTAGACCATTCAGCAGCTTTTCTGCCTCTGTTCACTAGAGGCCAGTAGCACCTGCCCAGCCGTAACACACAGAAGTGTCTCCAGACACTGCCAGGGCCCCAGGGGGCAAGATCACCCCTGGCTGACAACGCCTGATCCGGATGAAAAAGGTTTGGGTTTTATCGAAGGGTGGGGAGGCGAGGTAGTATAAAGATTAAGTCTGCAAGAGAATCCGAAATGGATTTCTAGTAATCCAAATAACATCCCGAATTATAAAAACAACAGATTTGTATAGGAAGCTAGAGTTTCTATCCTAGAGCCTCTGTTAATACATCACAGTCTTGTTTTGCAAGCTCCTGAGGGAGGAGTTGACTTATCTGAAAGAATGAAACAAATTATACTGACTTTTAAAGATACAGTGTTTTCTAGACTAAATAATCAACTTAATAAGAAGTAAAACTAAATGCCAGCCTAACTAATGAAGAAGATCCAATTTTTGCTTTAGGTGTTTTAGAGCATACTGCTGAAAGAAATGAGAAAAATTAAAATACTAATTTCTTCAGTCTCTGACCCCATGAAGTTGATGGCTGGTTTGTGACTTTCTGAGGGTCTCTGCCACTATGCACTACTGGGTCTCATTCTGTGTGCTAGACGTACAACAGGTGAGATTCACTATCGAAGTGTCCCAGCAAATCATATGATCTCTTTATATCACCTTTCTCTCCCTGCGCAAAACACACACATTTTTCTGAGCTTTAATCACCTAGTATGATTTTCTCTGTAACTATTAATTGTAACCTATGGCAGTGGTTTTCTTAAAAATAGGAATCTCTTTCTTCCAACAACTTTTTAAACAGAAACCAACTTGTGACACAAGACTTTTCCTCTCCCCCTGGAACTATTCTTGAGACAGAGTTTAAAACCCCTGATACAGGGAAAGGAATTAAACTTTTTAATTCCATAGTTATTATAGACCACACAAGGCGTAATACTATAAATAAGGTTCATAAGCATTTTAAGGTCAAAATGACTATCTTTATATGGGGCAAGTTTTCAATCTCAGAAAAAAAGTCATAGTTTTCAAAGACAGATATACGCTAACTATAAGGAAGAACCATGCTCTTGAGTTGTTAAAAGAGCAAAGCAAACTGCGATGAAAATTCTGTTCATTGCATAAAGCTGCTATTCCATGTCGAAGTCACTAACTGTCAGTCCTCTGCTGTAAGAAGCCAGCTGTCAATTCAAAACCTGACAGGAACTACACTGTATTCCTGTTCTGCAAACGCACGGCCATCGACCTGTGTTTTAGTAGCTTCTCCAGCCCCAACACGGCCCCACCTCTTCAACAACCAGGACATCATAGTGTTCTTTGGACATCTCTAGAGATATTTAGATCTACCAGGAATTCCCACTTCCAGGTCTGTGGCAAGTCAACTGCTATGTTTGTTTTTAATTTAGCTTCAAATATCGCTCCAAGTCTTTCTTGAATATTTCTTTCTGGAAAGAGCTCCGCCTCCCTTGAAGACCCCTTCGACTCTCTGCACTGGGCTGAACTAAATCACTGCCTCACCTTTGAATCTCTCTGACTTGTTTCAATGAGCAGGGTGATTATAGGATTACACCTAAACAACAAGTTCCTCAAAGACAAGACCCTATTCTTCCCCTTGATTCCCTCCTTTATGTTCATAGGACATATAGTAACTCTTCAAATAATGCTTGCTAAAATAGAGTTGCATGCATAGTTTTTTAAAAGTGGGCTGCTGCAAACCCAGATACTAACAGGCCAGCTCACTGTAAATAACAGCTCACTCAGTTGACAGAGTGTGATAGTTCACTTTATGTTTCGACTTGCCTCGGCCACAGGGTGCTCAAATATTTGGCCAGACATTACTCTGAATGTTTCTCTGAGGCTGTTGGGATGAGATTAATATTCAAATCAATATAATGAATAAAGCAAGTTGCCCTCTAGAATGTGGATAAATCTCATCCAGTCAGTTGAAGGCCAGGATAGAACTAAAGTCCGACCTCCCCCCCAGGTAAGGGAGAATTGTTTTGCCGGGTGGCTTTTAAAGTGGGGCATTAACTCTGCAGGTTTTGAACTTGCCAGCCTCCATAACAGCATGAGCAAATCCATATAATTTATATATAATATTATAATATGTATGTGTATAATATGTATATTATACATGTATGTGTATAATATGTATATTATAATATTATATATGAAGTATATGGATTTGTACGTATATAATATATACACTCTACTGGCTGTGTTTCTCTGGAAAACCCTGAGTAATGTAATATGCTGAGGGGGGAGAATGTTAATAACTATTACAGGGCCCAATATGAGCATAGTAGGTCCGTCCATCTAACCCAGCTCCTGAGGAAGGAGCAGCAGAAACAGAATGCATGACCACTTCCACTTCCTAGACCAGGAGAGGAAGACACACACGGGTCTGGGGGTCTCTCGCATGGCCACAAGGGCAGAGATGCACTCAAGTTCTGTAGGACTTGAAGTGTAGAGCACTGCGTCTGTCTGGGGTGGGGGTACTTTTTAAGAGAAAAAATATAAAATCAGAAAAATTTTTCATAAATATGTAAATTCAGATAAATACATTATTTGGGGACCTTTCACTGCCTTGGAAAGAGAGGCCCTGAAATTGAAGCTTCATTCACTCTTTAGTCTATTTACTTCTGCACAAGAAAATTTAGCTGAATGACCCAGAATTCTCCACCTGAAGATTCTGGTTCAGTGCTTCAGCAGTTTCAAAAGTGTTGAGGAAGACCGGAAAACAGAAGGGAGAATGAGGGCTGCTGACAAATTTTGACAACTAACTTTGGAAATTATTTCCAGATTTAAAGCAGCAGATGCCCTCCTAAAATAAAAACAAGTCCCCCCAAAAAGATACATGCATTTTACAAAGAAAAAAAAAATCCCTCAATAAATAAAATATAGCTAGTAAATAAAAGTGAAATGGCAGCTGCCTATAATCCTGGCGGATTGTCAGTGTCCAGGCACGTGAATGCTGAGGGTGTACAAGGTCAGTGACTGCATCTTAAGCCCGAGAGGAGGACACCACAACTGGCTCACTGCCAAGCTGCCCAAGCAGATGTCACCCCTCATGCTCAGTACATGTTGACAAAGCAAGCTGTGGAGAAAAGAAAGCTAGTTTCTTGTTTTTAATGCTTGCAATTAAAAGAATGGGTTGGTTTTCTAGAAATTCTTCAGGGCTAATGTTATAAATTTTATGTTTATACAAATGAAAGACGGTTGCCAAGTTTGGTTCACCTGAGACTGGGAGTTAATTTGGATGGAGAGTGACCACACCTCTGTAAGAAGCAGCAACCTTCCATTTAAATGTCTTTTCAAGTGAACACAAGTTACTTAACACGGCGATGGGGAAATAGCTATTTGGTTTTCTGCCCATGTAGCATCTTATAGATTCCATTTTTTCAGTTCTCAGAATCTTAATTTATCAGTGAAAGATTGACAAATACCAAAACCAGACACGGCTCTTGCCTTTATTTCTTTCACAGATGAGGTGTTCTGGGGCAGATAGAAATCGCCATATGGCTGAGTCCAAGGGATCTGGTTTCCCTGTCGTTGCTACTAGCACAGAACTGAAGACTGCTGGGCCCTCAGCTCATCAGCTATCAACTAGGGCAATCAAGAGATTACGGAAAGGAGAGCAGGCAAGTCCTGAGTCTCTCCAGGGGAGCATAAATGTGGCCAGCACCATATTGGGAAAGATAATACCACTGAGGAGTGATGTGTTTAGCTTCGTTATAAACTTCACTAGGACAAACCCAAACTATGGAAGGCTGGCCGTGCTTCTGCATTCAGTACATGCTACAAATGTTCTTTCAACTTGTTCGCCATTGCAGAGCCTAAGGGAAAAGAACAGGTGTGCAGAGCTAAAGCCCCAGGAATAGCAATGAAGCAATAAAGGAAGATACAAATGAAGTTTATGGCAGTGATCACTGGGCCAACAGAAATGGTGACATAGCTTCCATCAGAATCTGCCCTCACTTCAGTGTCATTACAGATCACCTACCAAAATAGTTCCAGTGCCAGGAAGACAAGTTCCCATAACTTCTGGCTGTAAAAACCAGCGGGGATTGTGGTTAAGTGAGACAGGGGCTCCTGAAGTTCCAGGCATTCTTCTTAAGGGGCTCACACATGGACTCAGCCTAATTCACTCTGAACTCCAGCAACAGAACACCAGATTGAAAGGCACCAGGGATATGGGGGAGGAACTGAATTGCCTGGCATCAGATAAAAGTGCTGGCAGAGGACATTGTTTCTTTGCTGAGACTTCTCCCCACAGATCGGGCAAGCAGGTACCATATCTGAGTCTCTATCAACCTGGCTAACACTGCTTGCCTTGCCCTAGTGATTCCCTGAGGCCTTACCCCACCCAACTTACAGGCCCAACCCCAGCTGCTTCCAATGGCTCTTGCATACAAATGGAGTCTCTTGGTTCATGCCTCAGACTTTACTAAAATCTCTCAGACAGGCAGTCTGACCTCAGCCTGCTCCATACCTCTCACTAAGTGGCCCCAGGCCCAGCACTAGTGGCAGCTGGCTCTGGTTCATAGTTTGACCTCTCCTGGGCACCCCAAGCCCAGCACAAGTAGCAGCCATCTACAGATCACTTTGTAGCTCATGGCAGGTGGCCCCTGGAAGGACACAGGTGGCAGCAGACCTTGGCTAGTACTTTCTGGGATGCCCCAGAGCTAACACACCCAGTGGACAGCTTCAGACCACATCAAACACCACCCATCCACCGCCCGCCATAAGTGACACATTCAAGGGACAGACTCAGTTGGCACTAGAGCCCCACTGAAGTAATATCTGCTCCATGGGGACAGCCCTTACACAGCTTATCCTCCACAGTGATCAAAGCCAGTCATTGTAGCCAATGAGCCTGGGGATAAACCCCTACCATTGAGGGGTGCACACAGTGAGTGCTCAGCTCAGGTGATCTAGAGAGGCTGTGCTACTGGACCTTACAGGACACCTACTACATAAGGCCACTCTACTAAGCCCAGGATACATGACGGTTCTACCTAATATGCAGAAACAAACACAGGGAGGTAGCCAAAATGAAGAAACAAGGAAAGCTAACCCAAATGAAAGAACAGGAAAAATCCCAGAAAAACAACTAACCAAAATGGAGACAAGCAATCTACCAGATGCAGATTTCAAAACACTGGTTATAAGGACGCTCAGTAAACTTAGCAGAGGAGCAAATGAATGTAGTGAGAACTTCACCCAAAAGACAGGAAACATAAAAACAGAGATAGAAAACAGTTTTTAAAAAGTCAGAAATGAGGAATACATTAACTGAAACGAAGAATGCATTATAGGAAATCAACAGTGGAGCAGATGAAGCAGAGGATCTAATCAGAGCTTTGGAAGATAATGAAGGAAAAACAATGAAAGCCGCAAAAATAAAAAAGAATCCAAAAAATTAGGATAGTATAAGGAGCCTCTGGGACAACTTCAAATATATCAACACTTGCATCATGGGGGTGCTGGAAGGAGAGAAGAGAGAGAGCAAGGAATTGAAAATCTGTGTGAAGAAAATAAATAATCATGAACTTTCCTAACTGGGTGAAGGAAACAGACATACAAGTCCAGGAAGTGCAGAGTCCCAAACAAAATGAGCCCAAAGAGACCCACACTAAAATACATCATAATTAAAATGCCAAAGGTTAAAGATAAAGAGGGAATCTTAAAAGCAGCAAGAGAAAAGCAGTTACGTATCTACAAGGGAGCTCCCATAAGACTGTTAGCTGATTTCTCAACAGAAACCTTGCAGACCAGAAGGGATTGGCAAGAAATATTCAAAGTGATGAAAACCAAGGAACTACAATTCAGATTATTTGACCCAGCAAAGCTACCATCTAGAATTGAAGGATGGGTAAAAAGCTTCCCAGACAAGAAAAAGCTAAAGGAGTTCATCACCACCAAACCAGTATTACAAGAAATGGTACAGGGTCTTCTTTAAGAAGAAAAAGAAAAAAATTAAAAAATATGAATAATAAAATGGCAATAAATACATAGCTAACAATTACTTTAAATGAAAATAGATTCAATGCTCCAATCAAAAGACATGGAGGCTAAATGGATAACAAAACAAGACTCTTAAACGACGATTACACATG